>CM076152.1:20147500-20150000 GCA_038025085.1 Tetragonia tetragonoides
CGGGAATGCTCTAGAGCGCTTTCTGGGCCTCCGGACGCAAAGTTTTCGACGTTAATATTTTCGCGATGCGAATGTTAAGGCCCAAAAACTGGCGACATGTGTGATATCATAGTTCGAGGATGAATTTGACCCTCCAGGGGCAGCGGGGGTCCCCTAGGGCCATAATAGAGCCCCCGAAAAAATTTCGGGCGAAAACGGAAACCGGGCCCCGGGAATGCTCTAGGGGACGTGTTTTGGGCCTCCGGACGCAAACTATTCGACGTTAATATTTTCGCCCCATATCGCACAGTAGACCGCTATGGGACATGGGAGGCCTCTAGGGTCGGTTATTGGGTCTCTAATAGGCTTGTAAGGGCGGTTTTACGCGATGCGAATGTTAAGGCCCGAAAACGGGTCACATGTGTGATATCGGAGTTCGGGGATGAATTTGACCCTCCCGGGGCACCGGGGGTCCCCTAGCGCCCTAATAGAGCCCCCGAAAAAATTTCGGGCAAAAACGGAAACCGGGCCCCGGGAATGCTCTAGGGGACGTGTTTTGGGCCTCCGTACACAAACTTTTCGACGTTAATATTTTGGCCCCATATCGTAGGGGAGACCCCTATGGGACATGGGAGGCCCTAGGGTCGGTTATTGGGTCTCTGATAGGCTTGTACAGGCGGTTTTACGTGATGCGAATGTTAAGGCCCGAAAACGGACCACATGTGTGATATCGGAGTTCGAGGATGAAGTTGACCCTCTCGGAGTACCGGGGGTCCCCTAGGGCCATAATAGAGTCCCCGAAAAAATTTCGGGCGAAAACGGAAACCGGGCCCCGGGAATGATCTAGGGGACGTGTTTTGGGCCTCCGGACACAAACTTTTCTACGCTAATATTTTCGCCCCATATCGTAGGGGAGACCGCTATGGGACATGGGAGGCCCCTAGGGTCGGTTATTGGGTCCCTAATAGGCTTGTAAGGGCGGTTTTACGCGATGCCAATGTATAAGGTCGGAATACTGGCGACATGGGTGATATCGGAGTTCGGTGATAAGTATTACCCTCCCGAGGCACCGAGGGTCCCCTAGGGTCATGATAGACCCCTAGTAGAAGTTTCGGCAAAGGCCCCGGGAAGCCGAAAATCAAAGGATTTAATCCACGTTTTTTTGGCTTCCGAGAGGCTTCGGACCGTAGGTGTATGTCTTCACACCATATCGCACGGGACATCCCTAAGGAATATGGGAAGCCCCCGGGGTCGGTTATCTGGTCCATGATAGGCTTGTAATTGCGTTTTTACGGGATGCCAATGTAAGGGTCGGAACACCAAAAGCATGGGTGAGGGCCGGAATTTCTAAAATTAAAGTAAGGTCTCAAAATTATTTCTAAAACTAAATTGAGGTCTCAAAAATATTTCCCAATTTTTTTGAAGTGATTTGTAATTTTTCTGATATTTCTATTTTTTTCCTATTATTAGCATATTTTTAATTAAAAATTTAATTAAATAGCTACCTTGTGTGAAAAGTTTGAGGTGGAACTTTTGGAAAATAATTATCCAAACACTCAAAAACCCCAGTATGAAAGTTATGCACTGTTCATGTCTACTCCTGTCAGAACCACTAAACCTTATAAGACTCTTTAGGGGGTAGTTGCTTGAGAGAGTGCATGTGGGCGAAGGAAGGTAAGCGACGCGACATGAAGCGCCTACCAGGCCCCGAGTACTGTCAAGTCGTGCGCCATCATAGCCGGACACCCACGACACCTCGGCTCAAGAACCGGCCCCCTATGCGGGAGACGGACGCGACGTGACCCCGCATGAAGCGCTTACTAGGCGCCGAGTTGTGTCATGTCGCGTCCATTCGGGCGCTGTCGAGGTCGACGATGGCTTACGGTTACGATGTGGGTATCGGTGTGGGTATCATTGTGGGTATCGCTGTGGGTATAGATGTTGGATGGATGTGATCTCCTTTGGGATCGAGCTATCCAAAGGACGTCAGATAGATATGATTTCCTTTGGAATGAGCCATCCATCCGATGTCGGATGGATGTGTTTAATGCCTACGGATGGTAATCGTGACCCTAAAAAGATGAGATCTCCGTCCGGCATCCTCCAAAGGGTGCTGGGTGGACAGCTCAAGCTGAACACGTCGTCCACCGACGTCGAGCCTTCGGTGCGGCTGTGGCATGGGCTGCGTGCTCTAGCTGTTCTCAAGGATGCGGAACATTGAGCAGGAAGGGATCTGAAAGGCCTTAGCTGTCCAATCTAGCGTTCTTCGCTCACCACGAACGACGGTCGAGTGCGAGTTGACCTCCCTATCACTCGGAAAGGCTCAAACGCGGCCGGCGTCGATTTATGGTGCTACCTGGTTGATCCTGCCAGTAGTCATATGCTTGTCTCAAAGATTAAGCCATGCATGTGTAAGTATGAACTAATTCAGACTATGAAACTGCGAATGGCTCATTAAATCAGTTATAGTTTGTTTGATGGTACCTGCTACTCGGATAATCGTAGTAATTCTAGAGCTAAT
>CM076152.1:20155000-20165000 GCA_038025085.1 Tetragonia tetragonoides
TGCTAGAACCTGCTGCCTGGTTCACAGCCTAGGTTCTGCCACCTGCTTCTGTTTCCTTCTTGAATTCTACTGCCTTTTTCAGCAAAATACAAAAACATAATGAGCTAAATTATTACAACTTCTTCTAGCCTTTCTGATCTGCTGGAGTCTGTTTGTTCCTCACTCGGCCTGGCTTCAGCAAACTGCTACTGATTCCCTGCTGAAACCTGCTGCCTGAATTCTGTACAGTTTCTCATGCCTTGCAGAACTGCAGGTTCTCTGCTGAAAACCTGATGTATTCTCTGGTCCTTGCTGGTTAATCTTACTGTTACTACTGCACTGCTAAGTTCTGATTCTGATTGCCAGTTGAATAAAAGTGGCAATCAGCCCACACAACACCCTGCAGGTTCCTGCAACTTCATTTTCAAGTGTATTGACACCTAGACCAGCTCTGTTCTGTAGTACATAGTCTTTACTGCAGTCTGTAAAGCCTAGTATTTACAGAATGTGTGTCTAGGGCTCCTTCTTGTCTATTTCCAAGTGGTAGCACATTGAAGTGCAACAACAGTGAGCTCCTTCCATAGTTTCTTCCTTTCCTCCATTTCCATTATCCCATACACAGATTCACCACAAGTTCCTTTTTCTTCACAAAATTAATACTTTAATGTAATCTATTGCACTTCTTTTTTTTCCCTTATATTCACTACTTTACAAATCACCATTTGCATAGAAGAAAATAACACAACACCATGAAAATAATTTGGCAGCCATCTAATTCAGATTCTTCCCAATCTATGATAGTCATGGTTGCTAAATGATTCCCATTCTGGCATGAAACTTTTTTTTGCATTTTTCCAAGTTTACTAGTCTAAT
This sequence comes from Tetragonia tetragonoides, assembly GCA_038025085.1. Classification (NCBI taxonomy): domain Eukaryota; kingdom Viridiplantae; phylum Streptophyta; class Magnoliopsida; order Caryophyllales; family Aizoaceae; genus Tetragonia; species Tetragonia tetragonoides. The sequence goes on from CM076152.1 coordinate 20,155,853, forward strand.
TTTAGTTTCTAACAAAACTGCCAATCCAAAGTTACTCTTTTTGCAGAAAAGACTTACATCTTTCTGTTTATTAGGGCCATTTAGGCCTCTCACATTCCATATAAGAATCCTATCCATGACTACTAGTCAAGATAGGAGACTCACCATGTGTTGGGACCATACCAGGTGTCATAACCCCCTGTGCTGCTGGTTCTGCTGCCTCTTCTGGCTGTTTTCCCCCCTGTTGCATTTCTTTTTCTCCTTCTTGTAGCACTGCAAAAGTATTCTGTGTATGAGGCTGTGGTTGGACCTGTCTGTAAAAACCTCTTCCTGCTCTTCTGCCCCCCCTGCATTGCCTGCTCTTCCTCTCCCTCTTCCTGCATTTTGCCATAGCTGGTTTCTGGGATTTGCTTGAACTGGTGGCCTGTTTTGCACTGTAACAGGTTGTGCCATAGGAGCTGCATTTCCAATCTTTTTCCTGCATTCCTGTTCACCATGTCCATGCTTCTTGCAATGGTTGCAGATGATTGGTTTCCAATCATACTCAACTTCCTGCTCCACAATGTTTCCCCTCTCATTCTTGAAATTTACCTTTTCCGGGTAGACATCTCCAATTTTCACTTCAATTAACACCCGGGCATAATGAATTCCTACCTTAAGTTCAGTATTCCTATCTGCCATCATTGGTCTACCAACAAGGCTTGCAATTTTGCTTAGCCCCGTTGCATTCCAATACTTCACACTTAGACCTGGGAATTTCACCCAAATAGGAACCGAGGTTAATTCCTCATGTTCATAGTCCACATTTTCAGACCATGGTCTCACTATCATAGGTTTGTTGTCAAAATGGTACACTCCTTCCTGAATTACATTATCCCTCTGCTCCATTGAATCAAACCTGACCAGTACAAGGCCATTGTTCATCATGGCAATCTTATTCATCCTTTTTTTAGCCCAAATTCGTCTTAGAAATCCGCTAAAAACAGTAATTGGTGGTCTAGCACCCATGACATAGCACACAACAGCTTGGTTCCAAAAATTAATTTCGGATTCAATGTCTTTGTGGTTTATTACCCCGACTGGTTTCCCTTCGTGCATAGCATGCTCTATAAAATCAAGTTTAAACCCAGCATTTTTTAGCTTAGTTATGTCGAATTTTTCCCAAGCAGAGATCTTACCAATTTCTGAATTTCCTTGCTGGATTGGTTGCTCAATCTCTTCCTCTTCATCTTCAGACGACATCTGGGTGTTTGCCCTTTCCTTCACTTTCGATAGCCAGGTGTTTATCTTCTCCCGTGTATTCTCCAGTTGCTGGACAGTTTGCGTTTGCATATCTGGTGTCATAACCTCATGTGCTTCCAATTCATCATTCAGATTACGAACAACTTGATCTAGGGTTTCCCGATTGTTGTTTGAGTTTTCTTTTTGGTTCACGTTTTTAGTGAGACATGGTGGTACTGAGTTTACTTTGGTTTCGCTTTGCTTTTCTACCCCCCGCTTTGCTTTATCTTTCTTCCCCATCGACACTCACGGCTTCATCCATGGCGGATGAGCAGTGTTGAGGAGAGAGAAGAGAGCATTTTAGAGAGGTAATGTTTTTTCGCAATGATACGAATGTTAAGGCCCGAAACCGGGCAACATGTGTGATATCGGAGTTCGGGGATGAAGTTGACCCTCCCGGGGCACTGGGGTTCCCCGACGGCCATAATAGAGCCCCCAAAAAACTTTCGGGCGAAAACGAAAACCGGGCCCCGGGAATGCTCTGGGGGACGTGTTTTGGGCCTCCGGACGCAAACTTTTCGACGTTAATATTTTCGCCCCATATCGCACGGGAGACCCCTATGGGACATGGGAGGCCCCTAGGGTCGGTTATTGGGTCTCTAATAGGCTTGTAAGGGCGGTTTTACGCGATGCGAATTTTTTTTTTTTTTTTTTGCTGCAAGTCAGAAAATGTATTATTACTAGCTGTAATGTAACACGATTATAGCCCACAGGCAATGCAAATCCAAGGTCACCTGCTAGGTAGGGTTCCTTATTTCTACATCCCTTTACAACCATACAACCCTAATACAGTACTGGAGTATCACACTATAATCAATGGCTCCCCATTCTGAAACAGATTAAAACAAAACATTCCTGACTTACAGCAAATACAAAATACAGTGAAATAGGCTATTATAAATTCCTGGTCCAACTCTATCCTTGCTGTTAATCTTCCTCCTTCTGCTGGTCTGCTGAAATCTGATTCTGATTTGCCTGCTGAACCCGCTGCATGCCAGAGGTTGATACAGAAACCAGTTACACCCTTTCTATCCATCTCTTATCCTTGTTGTTTTTTTTTTTTTTGGGTGCAAGTCAGAAATTGTATTATTGCTCTCTGTAATGTAACAAGATTACAGTCCTTAGGCAATGCAGATCCAAGGCCACCTACTAGGTAGGGTTCCTTTTTGCTGCATCCCTCTAATACCTTACAACCCTTCAATCTGGTGCAACTCACTACAGGCAGTGGTTCACCATCTCTGTAAACATTACAATTTGCAAAAATTATTTCTGACTTACAGCAAAATACAAAAACATAAATAGCTAAAAATATTACAATTCCTTTTAGCTTTTCAACTCTGCTTGGATCTGTTATATTTCTTCATTCTGCCTTGCTTCTTCAACCTGTTGCTGATTACCTGCTGGAACCTGCTCCCTGAGTTCCTGCACTTCTGCCTATTCCTTGCATTTGTTCTGCTTCAGATTCTCTCTGTATCAATCTGCTTCTGTATCCTTCCTGGAGCCTGCTGTCCTTTTTTCCTGCTGGATTCTTCTACCTGGATTGCAATCTATCTTCTGCATTCTGCTACTGGTTCCCTTCAGAAGTCTCTGCTGCAGCTCAGATCCCCTGCAGGGCTCTGCTGCCTGATTCCTGCTTGTTTTCAGAAACCCGCTGCTTTGTTCTTCACTGCTCCACAGCAACCTGCTACTGACTCCTTCCGGAGACAGCTGTTTCCTGGCCTTTCAGGTCTGCTGCATATTCTTTGATCCCTCATTCTGTCTATCTTCAGCAGCCTGCTGCTGATCCCCTGCTGAATCTTTTGTATTTCTGAACTGCTGGACCCTGCTGCATAATCTTCTAACTTCAGTCTATATTTCCCCTATCCAGCTCTTGTCCCTGCTGGAGATCTTCCTTTTGCTGTTGCAGCATTGTTGAATTCTGCATCTGACTGCTTGCTGAACATGTAGTATGATCTGCGGAACTGGTATATTGCCTTTGCCAGCATAGTGGGTATTCCTGCATCTCCACACCCAGTATACTGCTGCTGCTAACCCTGATGCATATATTTCCTTTCTGAGTCTCGAGCATTTCTGCCTGCTGATCCAGTTAAACATCCCCTGGATTGTACTTGTTGTTGCTGAGATTTGTAACCATGCCCTTAACTGTTCCAGGATTGCAGCTGACACTTTGCATTTGAAGAACAGGTGATTGTGTTCCTCTGGTTCCTGCTTGCACAGGTAGCACAAAGCATCCCCATTCAGAAATCCCATTCTCTGTAGTCTGTCCTTTGTTAACAGTCTATCCATTTGGGCTAGCCATAGGCAAAAGCTATGTCTAGGCATGGATATCTTTCCCCATATCAAATCTGAATGCCTGCATTTTGTCATGTTACCCTGTAGCATTCTGTATCCACTTCCAGCAGAGTATATACCATCAGAACTAAATTTCCAAACCCCCCTTGCTGTGTATTGCCCCTGGAAGTAGCTTTTGATCTTGTTCAGTTTGTTCCAGTACCAGCTGGTGCCCCATACTGGAGCATAATTCCAGATGTTAACACCTTTCAGGTACACCCCATTGATCCATCTCACCCACAGAGTGTCTTTTTTTGTTGCAATATCCCAGATATGCTTGCCATTCAGGGCTATATTGAACCATTTGCAGTTCTTGACATTAAGTCCTCCATTGTTTCTTGGTCTACATACCATATCCCACGCCACCAAGCTTGTCTTGTGTTTCTGCTCAGTTGTCCCCCACAAGAAAAATCTACACTTTTGCTCCACACTTTTCAGTACTCCAGTTGGCATTATGAAGATACTAGACCAGTATACATGAATGGAGAATAAAACAGAGTTTATTAGTTGGACTCTTCCTGCATATGAAAGGTTCCTTGAAGCCCATGTTTGCAACTTCTTTGACATTTTATCCACCAGACATTCACAATCTATTTTGCTCTATTTTGAAGGGGACAGTGGGACCCCTAGGTATCTCATGGGCAAGGTACCCTCTCTGAAGCCTGAGAGCTGTAACAGTGCATTTTTCCTTTGTTCATCCACCCCTGCTATGTAAATGTTTGATTTCTCCTTGTTTGCATACAGGCCTGTTGCTTTTGAGAAATGATTTATGCTGTTCATCATTATGCTCACAAATGCTGTGTCTGCTTTAAAGAAGCACATTAAGTCATCTGCAAAACACAGATGACTTAGTGCTAGCTCTTTGCACATGGGGTGCCAGCTGAAGGTCTTGTCCATGCATGCTATTTTCAGGTTTCTTGACAGATATTCCATTACCAGTACAAATATTAATTGGGAGATGGGGTCACCTTGTCTGATGCCACGTTTAGCAATAAAGTGTCCATATGTTTCCCCATTTATATTAATACTGAAGCTTGCTATTTTGATGCACTGAAGTATCCAACCACTGAATTTTACAGGGAATCCATACCCTTGCAGCATTTCCTTCACAAATCCCCAGTGAATTGTGTCATATGCCTTCCTTATGTCTATCTTCATTAAGCATCTAGGAGACGATTGTTTCCTGTTATAATGCTTAATAAGGTCCTGACAAATCATGATGTTGTTGACAATGGACCTCTGTGCAACAAAGGCTCCCTGGTTGACAGACACTAGCTCAGGGAGGACTACTGACAGTCTCCCACACAAGATCTTGGCTATGCACTTGTATATTGTATTACAGCAGGCTATTGGTCTGAAATCTGATGCCTTTTCTGGGTTTTGTATCTTCTGTACAAGGCATATGTTTGTAGCATTTACCTCCTTCAGCATTCTAGATGATTCAAAAAAATCAATTATAGCTCCAGTTACTTCTTCCCCTACAATGGGCCATGCTTCTTTGAAGAACCCTGATCCAAAGCCATCAGGTCCCGGGCTTTTATTGCAATCAGTTGCAAACATTGCCTTTCTCACCTCTTCTGTATTCACAGGGGCTATGAGGTTCATTTGTTGGTGGATGTCTAGTCTGTGACCTGCTTGGAAGTATCTGTCTTCAGCTTTTCTTGTTCTGACCCCTATTACCCCCAGGATATCCTTGTAGAAGTTTACAAATTCTTGCATAATCAGATTCTGATCCTCCAAAAGGGTACCCTGCTGTGTCCTGATGGATTGAATTCTGTTGTTATTCCTTCTTTGCTTCATAAGTGCATGGAAGAATTGATTGTTTCCATCCCCTAATTGAATCCACTTTGCCTTGCTTTTCTGCTGTAGGAAGTTTTCAGCTGCCATGTTGACCTCATTGTATTTTTTTTCCTGGTCTGTGATTCTCTCTGTTGCCTTGACTCATTTAGTGGCTCATTGTTTGCTTCAATCTGTGCTTGAGTCATGGCTATCCTGGCTGTATCTGCTTGTGCCAGGATGTCTCTGAATTCATTACTATTTAGCTTTTTTAGCACTTTCCTCACCTTTTTCATTTTTTGGTACACTCTGAACATTTTTGTGCCTTGTGTTCTGAAATTCCAGGCTTGCTGCACCTTAGCTTGAAATTCAGAGTGGAGGCTCCACATGTTGAAGTATTTAAAGGGTATGGTTTTTTTTGTGACTTCTCTATGGAGAGACAGACAGATTGGGGAGTGGTCTGAGACCCCCTTTGGAAGGAATACAAGCTCTGATTGATCTAATTCCTGGAGCCATAAACTGTTTACAAAAGCTCAATCAATTTTAGAATATACTCTCCCCCCTTTTTCATGTCTATTATTCCAAGTAAATTGGCACCCTGACCACCCCATTTCAGTGAGAAAACATTTTCCTATGCACTCTTTAAATTCCTGTATTTCTGCATAAGTGACTGGTGCACCACCTTTTCTATTTTCAGGGTACAGTACATTATTGAAATCCCCCCCTACAAAACCATGGGGTGTTGCAATTAATTGCATAATCATTTAAGTCCTTCCATAGTACTCTCCTTTCCTCCTTTTCATTTAAGCCATAAACAAAGCTCATCACAAATTCCATTTTTTTCACAACATTTACTACTTTACAGATAATCATTTGTACAGAGGAGAATAAAATATCCACATTAAAAATGCTTGGTAGCCATCTTAACCATATTCTACCCAATCTATGCTCACTGTGATTACTGTAAGATTCCCACCCTGGCATGAAACAAATTTTGTATTTTTCTAGGTTAACTAATCTGATTTTTGTTTCAAGAAAAGCTACCAACCCACAATTATTTTTTTTTGCAAAAGAGAGCAACATCTCTCTGTTTATTTGGGCCATTAAGGCCTCTGACATTCCAAATTAGTACCCTATCCATGACTACCAGTCAAGATGGGGGACTTACCATGCAGTGGCACCTCCTCTGGGTTCTGTTCTGTTTGTTGCTCAGGGTCCCCTACTGGTGCTGGCAGTTCTTTTTGTTTTTCCTGTATTTCTTCTTGATTTTGCAGAATGTCAAAACTGTTTTGCATAACAGTTTTGGCCTGCTGGACTTGTCTGTAGTAGCCTTTTCCTGTTCTTGCACCTCTTCCTGTATTCCAGGCTCTCCCTCTACCTCTCCCTGCAGGCTGCCATTGCTGATTCCTTGGGATTTCCTGCTGTGCAGGCTTTGTATGCACTTGCCCTTGTTGCACAGGTGCATACACAGTCTTTTTTTTCCTGCATTCTGCTTCACTGTGGCCATATTGTTTACAGTGGTTGCACAGAATTGGCTTCCAGTCATATTCTACTGCTTGTTCCACAATGTTTCCCCTCTCATTCTTGAAATGCACTTTCTCTGGGTATTCCTCTCCTATTTGCACTTCAATCAGCACCCTAGCATAGTGTATTCCCACTTTGAGCTCAGTATTTCTGTCTGCCATCATTGGTCTCCCAATTAGGCTCGAGATTTTGCTCAAACCCACTGCATTCCAATACTTGACATTGAGTCCCGGGAATTTAACCCAGATTGGTACAGAGGTGAGTTCCTCTTGCTCATAGTCTATGCTTTCTGACCATGGTCTAACAATCATTGGTTTGTTATCAAAATGGTACACCCCCTCCTGGATGACTGTATCTCGTTGCTCCATGGAGTCAAATCTAACCAAAACTAGTCCATTTCTCAAACTTGCTATCTTGTTCATCCCTTTTTTTCCCCAAATTCTTCTTAGGAAACCACTAAGTACTGTAATTGGGGGTTTAGAGCCCATAACATAGCACACTACGGCTTTGTTCCAGTAATCAATTTCTGAATCAATATCCATTAAATTGATTTCCCCTACTGGTTTGCCATCATGCAAATTTGGTGCAACATAATCCAATTTAAAGCCAGCATTTTTCAATTTAGATATGTCAAATTTATCCCAAGCTGAAACCTTACCGAAATCTGTAGCTTCCTGTTGCTGTTCTTGCTCCGGTGCTTCTTCCTCCGATTCAGATGAGGTTTGTGATTTTGCCTTTTCCTTCATTTTTGACAGCCATGAATTGATCTTTTCCTGAGCTAGTTCCATTCGCTGCACGGTTTCATTTTGGAAGTCCGGCGTCATTACCTCAGAATCTTCCAATTCGTCCGCAAGATTTCGCATGACTCTATCTAGGTTTTCATGATTTCTGATGTTTTTTTGTTTTGGGGTTGCAGTTTTCGTGGTACAATGTTTATTCCCTGAATTCCCCGCATCGTCAATCTGAGTTTCCTTTCCCCTCTTAGCTTTTTCCTTCTTCCCCATTCGACTCAGCGCTGTTTCATTGGTGAGCTTGCGCTGGAGAGGCCGAAGCAGAGAGCATTTTTAGAGAGAGAAAATCTTGTGATGCCAATCTCCTTATCCTTGTTGTTAAGGCCCGAAAATGGGCGACATGTGTGATATCGGAGTTCGGGGATGAAGTTGACCCTCCCGGGGTACCTGGGGTTCCCTAGGGCCATAATAGAGCCCCCGAAAAAAATTCGGGCGAAAACGGAAACCGGGCCCCGGGAATGCTCTAGGGGACCTGTTTTGGGCCTCTGGACGCAAACTTTTCGATGTTAATACTTTCGCCCCATATCGTAGGGGAGGCCCCAAGGTCAGTTATTGGGTCTTTGATAGGGTTGTAAGGGCGGTTTTACGCGATGCGAATGTATAGGGTCGGAATACCGAGGACATGGGTGATATCGGAGTTCGGGGATAAGTATGACCCTCCCGGGGCACCGGGGGTCCCCTAGGGTCATGATAGGAGATGTTTCGGCAAAATGGCACCCGGGCCCCGGGAAGCCGAAAATCAAAGGATATAATCCACGTTTTTTTGGCTTCCGAGAGGCTCCGGACCGTAGGTGTATATCTTCACACCATATCGCACAGAACATCCCTAAGTGATATGGGAAGCCTCCGGGGTCGGTTATCTGGTCCATGATAGGCTTGTAGTTGCGTTTTTACGGGATGCCAATGTAAGGGCCGGAACACCAAAAGCATGGGTGAGGGCCGGAATTTCTAAATTTAAAGTGAGGTCTCAAAATTATTTCTAAAATTAAATTGAGGTCTCAAAAATATTTCCCAATTTTTTTGAAGTGATTTGTTATTTTTCTGATATTATTTCTATTTTTTTCCTGTTTTTCAGCCTATTTTTTAATTAAAAATTAAATTAAATAGCTACCTTGTGTGAAAAATTAAAAAAAAATGTTTTTCCGTAACGTAATAATATACTTGAAAAGTTTGAGGTGGAACTTTTGGAAAATAATTAACCAAACTCTCAAAAACCCCAGTATGAAAGTTATGCACTGTTCATGTCTACTCCTGTCAGAACCACTAAACCTTATAAGACATTTTAGGGGGTAGTTGCTTGAGAGAGTGCTTGTGGGCGAATGAAGGCAAGCGACGCGACATGAATCGCCTACCAGGCGCCGAGTTGTGTCAAGTCGTGCCCTCTATGCCGGAGACGGACGCGACGTGACGCCGCATGAAGCGCCTACTAGGCGACGAGTTGTGTCATGTCGCGTCCACTCGGGCGC
>CM076152.1:20170000-20182500 GCA_038025085.1 Tetragonia tetragonoides
CTTTTCTGGTAAAATGTGAGCATTTCATTACCAAATGAGTCAATGTGAGAGCTTACAACCCAAAACAGAGAACTAGGGAACTAACAAAGCATACCAATACATAATCTGTAAATAACCAAAACTACTATATGCTATTTTGCTATAAAACTCTGTTTTATCCTCCCTTTATTGAAACTTTTATTTGTTTTAAAAGGTATTACATATTGTTTTCTAGGAAAAATACATTTTGCCTGATGAAGCAAGATCATGGGTGTTAATGTCTATTGGAGCTTGCTGGAGGGGATACAAATGTAGGCTCAAGAAAAAACACTTCTATAAACTTAAGGATAACAAAACCAGATGGAAGAATCGTCCGAAAAGCATTCCAGATCAGGATTTTCTCCAGTTATTGAGTTTATGGAATAAAAAAGAAGAGATGGTATGATGTTGGGTAATGATTACCAATATGGTTATAGAAATTATAGTTTTGCTTTTATATAAACTTGGTCATAGAATTTGTATTTGTCCATTGATGTATGTGCAGAAGCGTTGTTTGCACGCAAGGGAACTACGGAAGTCACAAAAGAACATGCATACAGCTGGCCCAAAAAGTTTTGCCAGAATCCGTGAGGAAATTGTAATATATTATTTCCTCTTTGATTTTATTGGGTTTGAATATGGAATCTGTTATTGTTGCTGGTGGTCAGCACTTATAATAGTGTATCATCTCTTAATATTCTGAATCTTTACTCTTGCTTACTCTAACAGAGAAATGAAGATCCCAAAACGGAGGAACCTAAGTTTACTCAAATGTTTGAGCGCACACGCAAAAGGAAAGAAGGAAATGTATATGTTGACTCGTATGATGACACGGCAAAGAAGATTGTAAGACTATATGGCATGCATATTAATAGTCTAGTTTACTATTAAGTATTTGTAATATTTCTAAAACTTTTTTTTTGAATATTATTCAAGGAACAAATGAAAAACTACAAACCTCCAGAAGATGGAAGTGCTCCTTCAGATCCTTATTTTGCTGTGATGGGCAAAGAGTATCCTGGACATCGTAGGCTTTATGGTAAGGGTGTTACTAATAGGATGATAAAGAAGGTGAATGGAGGTGACACATCGTATATGGTCCCAGGGGAGCTTATGGAATCACTCAAATCTAGTGTTGAAGCTGAAAAGAGTCAGTTGATTGATATGCGAAGAGAGCTTGAAGCAGATCAGGAAAAGAAAAGGGCTGAGTTAGCAGAAGATCATGTAAGGAAGTTGGCTGAGCTAGAAGCAATGCGAAATGAAATTGACAATCAGCGAGATAAAATAGTTGAAGATGCAGTGCGGAAGATTATAGAAAAACTACCACCCCAAGTTGCTCGAGAGTTTTTAACATGAGCTCGTTTCACCTTCTATATTTTGGTACAAGGTATGTATTGCTCTTACCTTTATTTACTATATTGGACATAAGCAATTGGCATCACTTCATTGGGGGTATCATTTATTTACTTTGTAGCTATCATACAAATTGTGTGCTGGTTGGAACTGCTTGTGAAAGGTTATGGTTGTGTTGCCAGTTCCATGGATAATGATTATTTATGAACTTGACTTATAAAATGTCCACACGATGTGGGAGAAATATAAAACCTGTCTGCAATCTGTAGGCCTAACTTCTTTTCATACTAGAAGTATAAGAAGTTATCTATACAAGCCTAACTTAAAACTTGGATTTTATTTATTTTTGGTGCAAGTCAGAAATTGTATTATTGCTCTCTGTAATGTAACAAGATTACAGTCCTTAGGCAATGCAGATCCAAGGCCACCTACTAGGTAGGGTTCCTTTTTGCTACATCCCTCTACTACCTTACAACCCTTCAATCTGGTGCAACTCACTACAGACAGTGGTTCACCCTCTCTATAAACATTACAAATTGCAAAAATTGTTTCTCACCATCTCTGTAAACATTACAATTTGCAAAAATTATTTCTGACTTACAGCTAAATACAAAAACATCTAAAAATATTACAACAAAATCTTCCAGAAGCTGATTCATTCCTCTTTCTTTCTTGCTTCATCTACCTGCTGTGCCCATCAAGCTGATCTACATCAATCTACTGTCTAGATCCCTGTACAGGTGCTGGAGCCCTGCATGTCTTCTGTTTTTCCTGCTAAAACCTCTCCTGGAGTCTGGTCCTGCCTTTCTGCTGGGTTCTGCCTAACAGAACAAACTGCTCCTGATTTTTTTCTGAGCCTTTCTACCAATTTTCAGCACACTGATCAGCTTCCCTTCTGAAACCTGCTATCTTTTTCCTGCTCATGTCCTGATGCCTGTTGCTAATTGCTTGATGCATTCCTGCTGCCCCCCTGCTGAACCTCTGCTGCCTAAATTCCTGCACAAGTCCTAAGTCTTGCATATCTGCTGGATGATTCTGACCTACTACTACCCCTGCTCTCTGAATCCCTGCACAGGTACTCATGCCTTGCTGGCTGCTGGGTTGTCTGCTTATAACCTGATGTACTGACTCTGATTTGCTTTTGGAGCTGCTGTACTGCTTCATTGCTGATCTGCTGTATTCTGCCTTGATACTCTCATTTCTATGTAGAGAGCATTAAACATTTTCTAGCCATCTTTTATCTTTGCTCTTGATCTTTCTCTTCCTGCTGGGTTCGTGTGTTCTGATTCTGACTTGCTGTTGGATCTGTTGCAAGATCTGCGTGACTGTTGGTCTACTCCCCTCAAAGTGCTGGAGGTTCCTGCTCCTCCATAACCAGTACACTGCTCCTGCGATCCCTGCAGCATAGACCTCCTTTCTGAACATTGAACATTTCTACCTACTTATCCAGTTAAGCAGGCCCTGTATTGAGTTTGCTCTAGAAGGCATCTGTAACCAGGCTTTTACTTGCATTATAACCTCTGTTGATACATTACAGCTGAAGAATAAGTGGCCATGGTTTATTCCCGTATACATAATTGCATGTTTGATATATGATGACTTATTCTATTACTTCATGATTAAAAAAGGGACTAACTATATTCTTTGTTGTTTTTAAATGGCTTAGGCTACCTTTTTTTGGGGCGTATGGTGGCTAGTGGAGATTTGCAAAAGTGATCGGAAGAAAAGGTCGTATATATCGAATGGAAGAACATACTTTTGGAGCAGGATTTTTAGTAACTTTAATTTGTAAGATTGTAATTATTGACAGCATTTTGCGATGACAGTAGGCGTTTTAAATTAAGGTAGTTTTATTATTGGACAAATGTGTAAGAGTACCAGATTATACTATCTATGATATGTCATTATTGCAATGGAAGGAACTATTGGTGTATCTGTCTTTTAGAAAAAATTGATTGATATGAAAACAGGGGTATGGCATGGAACCTGCAAGTGCTGCTAATAAGCTTATCAAACGTTGCCTTTCTGTAATTGAAATAACAATAAAGTGTTGTATTAGGAGTTAAAAAGTATTGCACTTATATGCTGAAAAACACATTAAGTGTTGCACTTGACAGATAAAAGTGTTGTTAAAATTTGGTAGAAGTAAACGAAAAAGTGTTGTATTTGAGTGCAAAAAGTGTTGCACTCAAAAGTGTTGCACTTGATAAATACAGGCAACACTTTTTTAAAGTGTTGCATATTCTAATAGAAGTGTTGCTATATACCTAAGGCAACGTTACCTAAGGTGGCACTTCAAAAAGTGTCGCACTAGCAATAATGCAACATTTTGAAAGCCTAATACAACACTTTATGAGTGTCGCCTTAGGCTCATTTTGTAGTAGTGATAGTCAATACCTTGACTTCTAAACCACTTTATTAAACTTTAAAGGTGATTTAGTACCCTTAATTTAATTGATTAAGTTGCTGGAATTTTTAGTTACTCATGCATGCTCAAAGTTTCCATAAACGAATTTGCATAAAAAAAATAGGAAACTTTCCAAAACCCTTAACAAGTCAACTTGTCAAAGCAAGTCAACACCAAAAACCAACACCATCAACCACCACCGCTGACCATCGCCAACGGTGGGCGGTGGCGCCGGACAGCCGCTGCTGGCCGCACGGCCAGCAGCTCGGCGCTGCCGGTGCAGGACGGTAGGGGCTGCCGTGTTAGCACCACCCGAAATCCTTTTTTTTTTTTTTTGTTAACAAATTTAACAAACCCTAATCTAATTAAATCTAAAATACATAAATTTCCAGATTTAATTAAATTATAAAGATCTAATATTTTTCATTCAAACTTGTTTCAATTTAATAAAAACCACAAATCAAACCCTAATCATGATTCTATCATGCAAAATTAAATAGAATCTAACAAACCTTAGATAATACTAAATTAGGGTTTATCATACAAAACTAGGGTTCATGAAAACATACTTGAATTGAATCAAAAACGTTTAATAATCAAAGGAAATCAATTTAGAATACTTGAAGATTCAAAAGGATTAATGTTGAGCAAGATGGATTGTGAAATTTCTCCTTCTTTTTGCCCTATTAATTTCGGCCGTGTGAGTGAAGAGAGAGAGAGAGAGACGTTTGTTTTTTTTTTTTTTTGTTTGGTAAAGAATCAGTTATGTGAGGAATTTTAGTATATTTAGGAACCCCCAAATCTACTCCTTCTTTACTAAACTTCTTCTTTCCTAAAAACTCTCCTAACTTCTCTCCACTTACCAAAATTTTAGGAAACTAGATTTTTGAAAAATAAAAACTGAAATTGGGTGCCATATTTTCGGCCATATGGCCAATTATTGGCCCAATCCTTTTTCTCATAATTTCGATTATTACCGAAATTATGGCCCATAAATCCCTTTTTATTTATTTGGCCCAATTATAATTTAATTAAGTCCAAAACCAAAACCCAAATATTAATTAGGCACTTTAAACATTTATGAGCCCAATTAATTATTTGAAATATGAAATTGCATTTTCTTTTTAAGTAATTATTATTCTAAAATGAATAAAAATTACGGGGTATTACATCCTTACCCCCTTAAAAGAAGTTTCGTCCTCGAAACTTAGGATCACCACCCAAGTGAAGCTAGTTCCATAAGGCGATGTTTTTCCACTACACTTTCAAAGTTCAATACACAACATGCAACTCGAAAGTTTAAAAATTTCACAACTTTTTCAAAATAACAAAATGAGCATGATGCAATGCAATCCAATGAGTTTTCCAGTCTTTGTTCTTTTCTTTTGTGGATTGTTACTTCCTTCCCCCCTTAAAAAGGTTTCGACCTCGAAACCAAGGTTAAGTACCTTGTTCGAATAATTGAGGATAACGCTTGCGCATGTCAGCCTCAGTTTCCCAAGTCGCCTCTTCGACCTTGTGGTTAGCCCACAACACTTTCACAAGATTGATCGTAGATGCACGAGTTTTCTTCGTTTTCTCGTCTAGGATCCTTACGGGTTTAGTTCGCTCCTCAAGGACTCGAACTGGTTGCTCTTCATAGGTAAGTGTGTCATCTAACACTACCTTTTTTGAGTTCAGCATATGACTCGGATCATGGTGATATCTCTTAAGTTGTGACACATGGAACACATCGTGCAGTTGCTCCAAATCCATAGGCATAGCAAGCCTATAAGCGACCTTTCCATCTCTTTCAAGAATTTCGTAAAGTCCAATGTACTTTGGGCTAAGCTACCATTTACGCCCAAATCTCATAACTCCACGAGTCGGCGATACTTTGAGAAGTACCTTCTCACCAACTTGGAATTCCTCCATTCGTCGATGTTGATCTTCATAGGCTTTCTGTCTATGTTGTGCAGCTTTCATCTTCTCTTGGACAAGTTCCACTTGATCCACAATCTCTTGGATAAACTCCGGACCCAAAACAAAGGTTTCACTTATATCGCTCCAACACGTAGGAGATCGACACTTTCTCCCATACAACGCCTCGTAAGGTGCCCTACCAATGCTCGCATGGTAGCTATTGTTGTAGGAGAACTCAATCAAAGGCAAACACTTCTCCCAAGAGTCCTTCATCTCTAGAGCACAAGCTCGTAACATGTCCTCCAATGTCTGAATAGTACGCTCCGTTTGACCATCTGTCGCAGGATGAAATGCTGTACTAAATTTCAATTTCGTACCAAAGGCTTCTTGTAATTTGCCCCAGAAATTTGACAAGAATCTCTTATCCCTGTCCGACACAATGTCTTTAGGTACTCCATGTAACCTCAAGACATGTTTCACATAAGCCGCGGCGAGTTGGTCCATAGACCAAGTCTTCTTCATTGCAATGAATCTCGCCGTTTTCGTCAGTCGGTCGACAATAACCCAAATAGTGTCTTTGCCAGACCTCGTCTTTCGTAATCCAGTCACGAAATCCATCGAGATTGAATCCCACTTCCATCCAGGAATTTCTAACGATTGAACAAGACCTCCAAGCCTCCTGTGTTCGATCTTCAGCTTTTGACAAGTAAGACATTTTGCCACATACTCAGCACATTCTCGCTTCATGTTCATCCACCAAAACTGGAGTTTCAAGTCTTTGTACAACTTATCACCTCCTGGGTGAACGGAATACGCAGTTCCATGCGCCTCATCCAGAACTTTCCTCTTCAACTCGTCATTGTCAGGTATACACCATCGTCCCTTCATCTTGATCGTACCGTCATCAAGGATCTCAAAATCAGGATGCTTCTCATCCTTTATCTTGACACGTACTTCCTCCAGAAACGGGTCATTAACTTGCAACTATCGGATCTCATCATAGATCGACGGTCGCACCACAAGTGCATTTAGTAACACCTCAGTCTCACCTTGTTGAACAACTTCTAGGTCCAACTTTCTGAATTCCTCACACAAGTCATGCGGTAGTACCATCATGCTATTCACAGTGTGTGAAGTCTTCCTACTCAACCCATCAGTCACTACATTGGCCTTTCCCTTATGATACTGAATATCCAGATCGTACTCAGATATCAACTCGAGCCATCTTCATTGCCACATATTCAACTCCTTTTGAGTGAAGGTATACTTCAAACTCTTGTGATCTGTAAAGATCTTGCAACTAGCTCCATACAAGTAATACCTCCAAAATTTTATGGCAAATACTACAACAGCTAACTCCATGTCATGAGTAGGGTAGTTCTTCTCATGCACTTTCAACTGGCGAGAGGCATAAGCAACCACCTTGCCATTCTGCATAATCACACACCCCAACCCATTCTTAGATGCGTCGCTATACACCTCAAATCCTTCCGTTCGAGCCGGTAAAGTCAACAATGGTGCTGTTGTCAACCTTTTCTTAAGCTCTTGGAAAGCTTCTTCACATTGTTCAGTCCACTTGTACTTCATCTCCTTTTTCATCAGATTGGTGATAGGTCTAGCCACCTTGGAGAAGTCTTGCACAAATCTCCTATAGTAGCCAGCCAAACCGAGGAAACTTCTGACCTCAGTCACACTTTTCGGAGCAGGCTAATCCACGACTGCCCGAATCTTAGAAGGATCAATCGAGACTCCTTCTTTAGAGATAATGTGCCCAAGAAAGGCAACACTTTCTAGCCAAAACTCACACTTTGAGAGTTTAGCGTACAACTTCTCATTTCGCAAAACCTCTAAAAACAGTCCTCAAGTGTCTTGCGTGTTCCTCCTCATCTTTCGAATACACCAAAATGTCATCTATAAACACGACCACAAAACTATCCAGATATGGTTTAAAGGTGTTATTCATCACCTCCATGAACTTGGCAGGTGCATTAGTTAAGCCAAATGGCATAACAGTAAACTCATAATGCCCATACCTTGTCCTAAAGGAAGTTTTCGCAATGCCGACCTCATCAATTCTCAGCTGATGATAACCAGATCGCAAATCCACCTTCGAAAACACTCCAGCTCCTTGGAGTTGATCAAACAGGTCTTCAATTCTAGGTGGGGGATACCTATTCTTGACTGTGACCTTATTCAACTCGCGATAGTCAATGCAGAGACGCAGACTACCATCCTTCTTACGCACAAATAGAACTGGTGCGCCCCAACGTGACACACTAGGTCTAATGTACCCTTTATCCAACAACTCCTCTAATTCCTCCTTTAGTTCTTTCATCTCTAAAGGTGCCATTCTATACGGTGCTCTCGAAATCGGACCTGTACCAGGAACTAGGTCGATCTGAAACACAGTATCCCTCACTGGTGGCATACCAGGAATCTCTTTTGGAAAGACATCCGAAAACTCATTGACCCCATCAATCTTTGAGATTTCCTCGTCTACCCCTTCCATATTCTGAATGTGACACAAAAATCCCTCACATCCTTTCTCTAAGTGCTTTTTTGCCACTAACATTGAAATAATCCCAAGTCCTCCCTTAGTGACAATTCCTTTATAAGAGATTCTATTACCTCTAGGCCCTTTCAGCGATATCTTTTGTTCACTACAATCGATTCTCGCTTTAAACTTGCTAAGCCTGTTCATTCCTAGGATAACATCAAAATCTTCTAATTGAAACTCAATCAGGTTTGTAGGCAATTCAGACCCTGCAATGTTCACTCGAACATTGGAATGGATTACTCTACGCAATACTACCTTCCCAGTGGGAGTGGTTATGCTAGTCTCTAAAGGTTCTGTGACAGTTGAGCCTTGAAATTCCTTCATGTTTCTTAAGAAAGTTCTTAGATATGAATGAATATGATGCTCCAGAATCAAATAACACATAGGCAAGCAAAGAATTTACTAGAAACGTACCAGTCACCACATTGTTCGCCGCATCAGCCTGTGCTTGATTCATCACAAACAAACGACCTCCATTTCTGTTCTGGTTGCCATTGTTATTCTGAATATTTCTAGCCTGTCCATTCAGCCCATTCTGTCGATTACCACCCTAGTTGTTCCCATTCTGACCCTGAGCTGCAGGAGCTTGAACATTGTTGTTGCCCCCACCATTGTTCACGGTCTTGCCCTTCTGAGGACAATCAAAAGAAAGATGCCCCAACTCTTGACAAGTGAAGCACCTATACTTATTTCCAGCACAATCAACCCCTGGGTGATTCTTATTGCATTTCTTGCAAATGTAGGGTTTACCCTTCCAACCCCCATTACCTTTATGGCCATTTCCATTGCCATTCTTGCCATTTTCATTCTTGGAATTCCCACCCTCATTGTGGTTATTCCCCTTGTTGTTGTTGTTGTTGTTGTTGTTCCCTCCCCGGAACTTCTCCTTATTCTCTCTACGACTAACCGGAGGGTCCTCAAACTTTCTCTTCTTCCTAGTCACCTCCTCTCGTTTCTTATAAATCGCAGCTTGATTCGCAGCCCGATTGTAAGCCTCTTGCACAGTTTGACACTTAAAACCTCCAAAAGATTCGCGAATGGTCCAGTACAACCCATTTTGGAATCTACGGGCCCTTTGCTCCTCTGTAGAGACTAACTCTCCAGCAAAACGAGCAAGGTCGTCAAACTTTTCCATGTATTTTTGAATGGTCATCCTTCCCTGGATAAGGTTCAAGAACTCGTTATATTTCTGGTCTTGGAGATATTCTTGGTAGAATTCCTCTCGAAGAGCCGTTTTGAACATCTCCCAATTAAAGCCCGGTCGAGCTCTAATTGCGGTACCGTTGGTTGTCCACCATCGATTGTCCTTCTTTCGGAACAGATAGATAGCACTATCCACCTTGAGTTCCTCTGGACATCCCGTTATCGCGAAAATCTTCTCTAGATTCTGCGTCCAGTCATCAAGCAATACGGGGTCCTCGTGCCCCTAAAAAATAGGCGGGTTATGCCCTTTGATCTTCTTGGATACGGCGGCGAAGTCATCACCCCCAGTAACCCTAGTGTCCTCTCTTTGCATCATCTGCGCGATGAATGCATTGGACTGCGCCAGAAGCTTGCTGCGATTGAGCAAGTTGCGCTAGTAAGGCTTGCGCTATTTGTTCCCCATTTCCGACACCTCCGTTGTCGTCATTATTGTTATCCCCCATTGAATTGTTTGAACCTTCGATTCTCTGTCTGTTTTGACTAGGTGGCATCTAGCGACCTAAATGATCAATAAAATCAAAGAAAAGGGTATTAGCTATCCATATCACACTCAGGTGCGATAATCACAATGAACATATACACTTGACTCATATATATGTTCATTAGCCAACTAGGGCTCTAGGTTCTTATTGCGTTCAAGCATGGCCTTATCACACTCTTGCGTACTAGCAAGTTCAAGTTTCAATTGACTTTGTTCTTTCTCATAATAAACAAATAACAATCAAAAAGAAACATCCATGCCTTTCATAGGCGCTTTCACAATACTCATGCTCCAGATAGCAAGTAAATAACACATTTCTTGCAAAAATCAATCTCATAAATCAAATAATCATAGTATTTGTTCTCAAAAATGAGGACTTGTCACACCAAGCCTCCAAGCATGAATAAAGTAAACAATAACATTCTAAATGTCAAAGCAATTCGCTCACAGGCCCAAATAAAGTCTCAAATAGTTTACTCCATCAAAAATTAAGTAAAACTAAGGACTACGCTCCTCTTCGTGGTCTTGCGCTTCTTTGGGCCTTTCTTTTGGAGCGCCTCTTGATAGATTTCATTGAACAATTCCTTCTCGAGCTCCTTGGCCTCATCGACCAATTCCTCGTTGTCCTCCTTCGCAGGACTTGGTGGAAATTCGAACTTACTCTGGAGCTTGACCAACGCGAGCTCCTTCATCTCGTCAATCTTGTCAATGATGCCAGGGTACTTTGCGAAATAGTTCTTCGGCCAAAGCATAGCGCGACTAAAAATAGAGTCGAAGCTCTCCTTGAACGGTTTTCCCCCGTTGTAGAATTGCTCCCACTCGTCATGGATCTTGTCTCTGAAAGCCTCCAAAATTTGGTTATGTCCAAAAGCCTTGTACATAACATACGCCTTCATGCGTTGTGACCTCAAGTTAGACTTATCCCCATGGTAGTCGTTATATTCCTTGAAGGTCGTACGTGCCTCGGACTTGAAGTCGTGCAAACTCTTGTCCCCCTTCCATTGCAGAGTTCGCGGATCCCTGGGCCAACCACTCATCTGCAAACGAAAACAACTCGTTAGTACTTAATTCAAGTACTTCATATAATACCAAAACAAGTAAAAAAAACCAATCAACTCATTTCGGCTTTATAAAGCTTTTATTCACATAACTTAAGTCTATTTAAATTTTGACTATGAGCACACCATAATGATATACTTTTCCCAATAAGTCATTCATACTCTTAGGTCAAAAATCCTAACAAAGGCTTTTAACTTAAGCTCTGATACCAACTTCTAACACCCCGACTTTTCGTCCAATTAAAAACCATTTAAAATCACGAGTTGCGGCAGAAAAAACTCTGGAAATCCGACGCGTTAC
Source organism: Tetragonia tetragonoides (assembly GCA_038025085.1). Taxonomy (NCBI): domain Eukaryota; kingdom Viridiplantae; phylum Streptophyta; class Magnoliopsida; order Caryophyllales; family Aizoaceae; genus Tetragonia; species Tetragonia tetragonoides. The sequence continues at coordinate 20,181,281 of CM076152.1, forward strand.
CGCCGTATTTAATGTTCAAATCAAATACAAGGCTAGAAAGAAAAACAAGTGCTAGAAACCTCAATCCAACACACTAGATAATTAAATATTAACTATCTTTCAACTAAGTTAAACAGATAATCCAAATGAAATAAAAGTATTAAACTTATTAATTTTCATGCAAGAGAATTAATCTCATTACAATAATAAAAATTCCAATAATACCGACGTTCCAAACTAAACAATAAAATAAATGTTTTTAGAAGATATACAATCTTCTTGATACGCCTCCTCTCTAGCTCTACTCCTGGAGCTACAATCCTGTCAATCTACTCCCCCATATAGACAAATTCCATATGAGTTCATCATAGGCCCACCATTGAAGAGAAATGGACAACAAACACAAGTAAAAAGGAAAACAACTAATCAGCGATGCTGAGTAATTCATAACCACATAGTCCATTTCATTCTCCAAAATTAAGGCCACATGCTTAATCAAATAAACTAATCATGCTTTTAAGAAATAAAGACAACATGCTTTAAAAAAATAAAACACAATAATCACCAAATAATAAATCACATAATTCATTATTTTCCATTAGCCAAGTTCATTAGAGAGAAGAGAATCGTAAGAATGTCGAGACCAACCGCAGAAGGCTCAATAGGATCTTAGTCCCGTACACAGTGGCAAAAGAGGAATCAACCGTCTCGGAGTATATATGACTCCCGAAGTACTTCTAGATGTTCCTAAGTATGCATACCCTCTCTTAACCCTTAGGTTTTCAAGAAGAACAGTTTCATAATAAAACTTCACCTGCCAAATTGCGTACTGTATGGAGACAAGCTTTAACTAAATACGTTGGAGCCATACCCCGCAGAATATAAACCCACTCAACGCATAACTGACAATTCCCATTCACTCCCTTTGGTGGATCCATTACCAAAGAAATCTTAACTCCCAATTCATTTATTCAAAGGTGATCACATAGTCAAGTAAATCACATAATCTTGGCATTTCTCAAGTAATATAATATAGTTACAAATTTCCGGTGGCATTTTACATGAAAGGGCATCCAACCCTTAATCCAAAACCACCTAATCAATAGTCAAAGTTCATATCAACTTATTGAAATAACATGCTTCTAACATGAATCCACATGCTTACTAACATGATACAAAAATAGCAATTTCGAGCTATATCCAATTGAATAATTATTAACATAATTTTCGTTCAATAACCA
>CM076152.1:20187500-20225000 GCA_038025085.1 Tetragonia tetragonoides
GCATCCATTGATGAAGCTGTGAGTCCATGGGGAAGAAAGAAAAGACAAAGCGAGCAGCAGAAAAGCAAGCCGATAATGTTGAAAACTCAGTCCCACCAGGTCCGACCAAAACTGTGAACCAAAAGCAAAGCTTGAGCATGAACTGCGAAAACCTAGGTCGGGTTGTTCGCAATTTAAGAGATGAATTGGAAGCGCCAGAGGTGTTGACACCGGAAATTCAAACACAAACTGTACACAAATTGGAATTAGCTAGAGAGCAGATTAATACCTGGTTATCGAAAATGAAGGAGAAACCGAGCACTCATACCTCATCTGAGAATGAAGAAGACGAACCAGAACAAACTACTCAGCAAAACAACACGGATATTGGTAAGGTCTCTGCCTGGGATAAATTCGACATAACTAAGCTTAGAAATGCCGGTTTTAAACTTGAATTTATTGAACCTGCTATGCATGATGGAATTCCAGTAGGGGAAATTAATCCTAGTGACATTGAATCTGAAATAAATTACTGGAATAAAGCTGTAGTCTGTTATGTCATGGGAGCTCGACCACCAATTACAGTATTTAGTGGTTTTCTGAGGCAAATTTGGGCAAAAAAAGGGATGAACAAAATAGCCATGATGAAAAATGGTCTGGTGCTGGTTCGATTTGATACACTTGAACAGAGAGATGCTGTAATTCAGGAAGGAGTGTACCATTTTGACAACAAGCCTATGATAATCAGACCTTGGTCTGAAAATGTGGATTATGATAAGGAAGAATTAACCTCAGTGCCTATTTGGGTGAAATTCCCAGGATTAAATGTGAAGTATTGGAATGCTAAGGGGTTAAGCAAAATTGCTAGCCTTGTGGGTAGGCCAATGATGGCAGATAAGAACACTGAGCTAAAAGTAGGAATTCAGTTTGCAAGGGTGTTAATTGAAGTGAAAATTGGAGATGAGTACCCTGAGAAAGTTAATTTCAAGAATGAAAAAGGGAACATTGTGGAACAGGAGGTAGAATATGATTGGAAACCAAGCATTTGTAGCCACTGTAAGCAGCATGGGCATGGAGAAATTGACTGCAGGAGGAAGATTGCTGCTGCAGCTCCTGTGGCACAATCTGTGCCTGTGCAGAATAGGCCTCCAACACAAGCAAACCCTAGAACAATGCAATGGCAGAATGCAGGGAGAGGAAGAGGAAGAGCAGGAATTACAGGGAAGGGGCAGAGAGCAGGGAGAGGGGTGTACAGGCAACAACACCAACAAACCCAGACACTGAACTCATTTGAAGTACTGCAAGATAAAGAAGAGCAGGAAGAGCAGAAAACTCAAGGGGAAACAGCAGAACATGTATCAAAGGAGGATATGCTTCCTGAGATGGTGCCAAGACATGGTAAGTCTCCTATCTTGACTAATAGTCATGGATAGGATCCTTATATGGAATGTGAGAGGCCTAAATGGCCCTAATAAACAGAAAGATGTGAGTTTTTTCTGCAAAAAAAATAATTGTGGCATGGTGGTTCTGTTAGAAACTAAAATTAGGGAAATTAATTTAGCAAAATGCAAGAGAAATTTCATGCCAGAGTGGGAATCAATTAGCAACCATAATAATCATAGATTAGGTAGAATCTGGATTAGATGGTTACCAAATTATTTCCATGTTAATGTGTTATTTTCATCTGTGCAAATGATGACTTGCAAAGTGTTTAATATAGTGAAAAAAAAAGAGTTTGTGGTGAGTTTTGTGTATGGGCTGAATGAAAAAGAGGAAAGAAAGCAACTGTGGCAGGACCTTTCTGACTATGCACTGAACTGCAACGTACCATGGATTGTTGGGGGGGACTTCAATAATGTATTAACACCTGGTAATAGGCAAGGAGGTGCCCCAGTCACATATTCTGAAGTACAGGACTTCAAGGACTGTTTAGAGGACTGTAAACTAACAGAATTGAGCTGGACTGGGTGTGAATTTACTTGGAACAATAAGCATGAAAGGGGAGGGAGAGTTTATTCTAAAATAGATTGGGTTTTTGCCAACAGCCTTTGGATTCAGGAATTTGATCAATGTGATCTTAACTTCCATACAGAGGATGTGTCTGATCATTCCCCAATTTGTTTAACTATGCACAGAGAGCCCACAAAAAATAGAAACAACCCCTTTAAATATTTCAACATGTGGAGCCTCCACTCTGATTTTCAAGCTAAGGTGCAGCAAGCTTGGAACATCAGAACACAAGGCACAAAAATGTTCAGAGTGTACCAGAAACTGAAAAATGTGAGAGGAGTGCTGAAAAAGCTAAATAGGGATGATTTCAGTGGGATACTAAAGCAAGCTGAGATAGCTAGGAATATTATGAATCAATCACAGAATACAGCAAACCAGGACCCTCTAAATGAGACCATACAGCAAGAGGAAGTGCAAGCAAGGAAGAGATATAATGATCTGAATATGGCAGCAGAGAACTTCCTACAACAAAAGAGCAAGGCAAAATGGATTCAACTAGGGGATGGAAACACTCAATTTTTCCATGCACTTATGAAGCAAAAAAGGCAGCAGCACAGAGTACACTCCATTAAGACACAGGAAGGTACCTTGCTAGAGGAAAAGAACCAGATTGTGAAGGAATTTGTGGAATTCTACAGAGGAATGCTAGGAGTTACTGGAATCAGAGCCACTTCAGCAGAAAGCAGCTTCTTCTCAGCAGGACACAGACTAGACATACACCAACAGATGTCTCTGATTGCCCCTGTGACTGCTGAAGAAGTAAAGAGAGCTATGTTTGAAATTGACTGTAATAAGAGCCCAGGCCCTGATGGATTTGGATCAGGGTTTTTCAAAGAAGCATGGCAAACAGTGGGGCAGGAAGTGACAGAGGCCATTATTGATTTTTTTGAGTCTTCCAAAATGCTAAAAGAAGTGAATGCAACTAACTTATGTCTTGTGCAGAAAATATCAAATCCTGAAAAGGCTTCTGATTACAGACCCATAGCCTGTTGCAACACCATCTACAAGTGCATCTCCAAGATCCTATGTGGAAGACTGGCAAGAGTACTACCAGAACTAATTTCTGTAAACCAGGGAGCTTTTGTGGCACAAAGATCCATAGTCCACAACATTATGATTTGTCAGGATCTAATCAAGCACTATAACAGAAAACAATCCTCCCCAAGATGCCTGATGAAGATTGACCTCAGGAAAGCCTATGACACAGTACACTGGGGTTTTATCAAGGAAATGATGCAAGGATATGGATTCCCATTGAAATTTAGTGGGTGGATACTAGAATGTGTGCAAACAGCAAGCTTCAGCATCAACCTGAATGGGGAAGCCCATGGATATTTCACTGCAAAGCGTGGCATTAGACAAGGAGACCCAATTTCTCCACTAATTTTTGTGCTAGTGATGGAATACCTGTCAAGAACCTTGAAGATAGCTTGCATGGACAACAGCTTCAACTGGCACCCCATGTGCAAAGAACTTGCACTAAGTCATCTATGCTTTGCAGATGACTTGATGTGTTTCTGCAAAGCTACACCTGACTCTGTGAATATCCTAATGGAGTGCCTGAATTACTTCTCACAAGCCACTGGTTTATGTGCAAACCAGGAAAAGTCAAGCATTTATGTGGCAGGGGTTAGTGAACAAGAGAAAAGGGTGCTGGTGAGCCTCTCAGGGTTTCAGGAGGGTACATTGCCAATGAAATACCTAGGTGTCCCCTCTATCCCCATCAAAATGGAGCAAAATGGATTGTGAATGCTTGATGGATAAAATGACAAAAAGACTTCACACATGGGCTTCCAGGAACCTCTCATATGCAGGAAGGGCACAACTAATAAATTCTGTATTATTATCTATACATGTCTACTGGTCAAGCATATTTGTTATGCCTGCTGGAGTACTAAAAAGCATAGAGAAAAAATGCAGATTGTTTCTTTGGGGGGGGGGGGGAACTGACCTCAAGCACAAAACTAGCCTGGTGGCTTGGGAAGTAGTATGCAGACCAAGGAGAAATGGGGGGATAAATATTAAACATTGCAAATGGTTTAATATAGCCCTAAATGGGAAGCACATTTGGGATATAGCCAAAAAAAAGGACACATTGTGGGTGAAGTGGATTAATGGAGTATATTTGAAAGGAAGTAATTTCTGGAATTATGCTCCTGTATGGGGAGCCAGCTGGTATTGGACTAAGCTCAACAAGATCAAAAGTCACTTCCAGGAGCACTATTCAACAAGAGGAGTGTGGAGGGAAACTGAAAATGGAATGTACTCAGTTGCTAGTGGATACAGAATTTTGATGGGAAATATGCCAAAATACAGACATTATGTCCTGATATGGGGAAGAGTTTCTGTACCTAGGCACAGCTTCTGTCTATGGTTTGCACAAATGGGGAGATTACTGACCAAAGACAGGCTACATAATATGGGCTTCCTTAATGGAGACACCATATGCTACCTGTGCAAAGAGGAGACAGAAAGTCACGGCCATCTGTTTTTTAGCTGCAGTATTTCAACAGAGATAATGAAACAGGTACAGACATGGCTGCATATTTCTGCAAGAGGAAGCACAATTCAGGGGCTACTAAACTGGATGAGTAGACAGAAATGCTCGAGATTCAGAAAGGAAGTGTATGCAGCTGGAATAGCAGCAACTGCATACTGGATTTGGAGAGCCAGAAATCTGATATGCTTTGAAAAGAGCAGGCTACCAGCAACACAGATTATGCAACAGATACAGCAAGCAATCAGAGTCAGAATCCAACAGTGCAGCAGCAATAGGAAGCTAAAAAGCAAGGATAAAAGATGGATAAGGCAACTGTGAGCCTGAATCAGGAAAATGGAAGAAATACAGAAGCACTGCACACAGGAGAGCAGCTTACAGCAGGCTGCAGCAGAGACTTCAGGAAGGAACCAGTAGCAGACTGCAGAAGATAGGCTGCAATCCAGGTAGAAGAATCCAGCAGGAAAAAAGGACAGCAGGCTCCAGGAAGGATACAGAAGCAGATTTATACAGAGAGAATCTGACGCAGAACAAATGCAAGGAATAGGCAGCAGTGCAGGAACTCAGGCAGCAGGTTTCAGCAGGTAATCAGCAACAGGTTGAAGAAGCAAGGCAGAATGAAAAAATATAACAGATCCAAGCAGAGTTGAAAAGCTAGAAGGAATTGTAATATCTTTAGCTATTTATGTTTTTGTATTTTGATGTAAGTCAGAAATAATTTTTGCAAATTGTAATGTTTACAGAGATGGTGAGGAAGAATTTTTGCAAAGTGTAATGTTTACAGAGATGGTGAACCACTGCCTGTAGTGAGTTGCACCAGATTGAAGGGTTGTAAGGTATTAGAGGGATGCAGCAAAAAGGAACCCTACCTAGTAGGTGGCCTTGGATCTGCATTGCCTAAGGACTGTAATCTTGTTACATTACAGAGAGCAATAATACAATTTCTGACTTGCACCAAAAAAAAAACATTGGCATCGCGTAAAACCGCCCTTACAAGCCTATCAAGGACCCAGTAAACGATCCTGGGGGCCTCCCACGTCCCCTATGGGTCTCCCGTATGATATGGGTCGAAAATATTAACGTCGAAAACTTTGCGTCCGGGGGCCTAAAACACGTCCCCTGTAACATTCCTGTGGCCCGGTTGCCGTTTTCGCCCGATATTTTTTCGAGGGCTCTAATATGGCCCTAGTGGACCCCTGGTGCCCCGAGAGGTTCACCATGATTCCCGAACTCAGATATCACCCATGTCCCTCGTTTTTTGGTCAAAACATTGGCATGGCGTACAACCGCCCTTACAAGCCTATCAGGGACCCAATAACCAACCCTAGGCGCCTCCCATGTCCCATAAGGGATTCCTGTACGATATGGGCCGAAAATATTAACGTCAAAAACTTTGCGTAAAATGGCCCAGAACACGTCTCCAAGAGCATTCCCGAGGCCTGGTTTCCGTTTTCGCCCGAAATTTTTTCGGGGACTCTATTATGGCCCTAGGGGACCCCCGGTGCCCCGGGAGGGCACCTTGATTCCCGAACTCAGATATCACCCATGTCGCCCATTTCTGGGCCAAAACAATGGCATCGCGTAAAACCGCCTTTACAAGCCTATCAGGGACCCAACAACCGACCCTAGGGGCCTCCCATGTCCCATAGAGGTCTCCCATATGATATGGGCCGAAAATATTAAAGTCGAAAACTTTGCGTAAAATGGCCCAGAACACGTCCCCTAGAGCATTCCCGAGGCCCAGTTGCCGTTTTCGCCCGAAATTTTTTTGGGGACTCTATTATGCCCCTAGGGGACCCCCGGTGCCCCGGGAGGGGCACCTTGATTCCCGAACTCAGATATCACTCATGTTGCCCGTTTTTGGGCCAAAACATTGACATCACGAAAAAACATTACCTCTCTAAAATGCTCTCTTCTCTCTCCTCAACACTGCTCATCCGCCATGGATGAAGCCGTGAATCTCGATGGAGAAGAAAGATAAAGCAAAGCGGGGGGTAGAAAAGCAAAGCGAAACCAAAGTAAACTCAGTACCACCATGTCTCACTAAAAACGTGAACCAAAAAGAAAACTCAAACAACAATCGGGAAACCCTAGATCAAGTTGTTCGTAATCTGAATGATGAATTGGAAGCACATGAGGTTATGACACCAGATATGCAAACGCAAACTGTCCAGCAACTGGAGAATACACGGGAGAAGATAAACACCTGGCTATCGAAAGTGAAGGAAAGGGCAAACACCCAGATGTCGTCTGAAGATGAAGAGGAAGAGATTGAGCAACCAATCCAGCAAGGAAATTCAGAAATTGGTAAGATCTCTGCTTGGGAAAAATTCGACATAACTAAGCTAAAAAATGCTAGGTTTAAACTTGATTTTATAGAGCCTGCTATGCACGAAGGGAAACCAGTCGGGGTAATAAACCACAAAGACCTTGAATCCGAAATTAATTTTTGGAACCAAGCTGTTGTGTGCTATGTCATGGGTGCTAGACCACCAATTACTGTTTTTAGCGGATTTCTAAGACGAATTTGGGCTAAAAAAGGGATGAATAAGATTGCCATGATGAACAATGGCCTGGTACTGGTCAGGTTTGATTCAATGGAGCAGAGGGATAATGTAATTCAGGAAGGAGTGTACCATTTTGACAACAAACCTATGATAGTGAGACCATGGTCTGAAAATGTGGACTATGAACATGAGGAATTAACCTCGGTTCCTATTTGGGTGAAATTCCCAGGTCTAAGTGTGAAGTATTGGAATGCAACGGGGCTAAGCAAAATTGCAAGCCTTGTTGGTAGACCAATGATGGCAGATAGGAATACTGAACTTAAGGTAGGAATTCATTATGCCCGGGTGTTAATTGAAGTGAAAATTTGAGATGTCTACCCGGAAAAGGTAAATTTCAAGAATGAGAGGGGAAACATTGTGGAGCAGGAAGTTGAGTATGATTGGAAACCAATCATCTGCAACCATTGCAAGAAGCATGGACATGGTGAACAGGAATGCAGGAAAAAGATTGGAAATGCAGCTCCTGTGGCACAACCTGTTACAGTGCAAAACAGGCCACCAGTTCAAGCAAATCCCAGAAACCAGCTATGGCAAAATGCAGGAAGAGGGAGAGGAAGAGCAGGCAATGCAGGGGGGCATAAGAGCAGGAAGAGGTTTTTACAGACAGGTCCAACCACAGCCTCATACACAGAATACTTTTGCAGTGCTACAAGAAGGAGAAAAAGAAATGCAACAGGGGGGAAAACAGCCAGAAGAGGCAGCAGAACCAGCAGCACAGGGGGTTATGACACCTGGTATGGTCCCAACACATGGTGAGTCTCCTATCTTGACTAGTAGTCATGGATAGGATTCTTATATGGAATGTGAGAGGCCTAAATGACCCTAATAAACAGAAAGATGTAAGTCTTTTCTGCAAAAAGAAACTAAAATTAGACTAGTAAACTTGGAAAAATGCAAAAAAAGTTTCATGCCAGAATGGGAATCATTTAGCAACCATGACTATCATAGATTGGGAAGAATCTGAATTAGATGGCTACCAAATTATTTTCATGGTGTTGTGTTATTTTCTTCTATGCAAATGGTGATTTGTAAAGTAGTGAATATAAGGGAAAAAAAATAAGTGCAATAGATTACATTAAAGTATTAATTTTGTGAAGAAAAAGGAACTTGTGGTGAATCTGTGTATGGGATAATGGAAATGGAGGAAAGGAAGAAACTATGGAAGGAGCTCACTGTTGTTGCACTTCAATGGGCTACAACTTGGAAATAGACAAGAAGGAGCCCTAGGCACACATTCTGTAAATACTAGGCTTTACAGACTGCAGTAAAGACTATGTACTACAGAACAGAGCTGGTCTGGGTGTCAATACACTTGAAAATGAAGTTGCAGGAACCTGCAGGGTGTTGTGTGGGCTGATTGCCACTTTTATTCAACTGGCAATCAGAATCAGAACTTAGCAGTGCAGTAGTAACAGTAAGATTAACCAGCAAGGACCAGAGAATACATCAGGTTTTCAGTAGAGAACCTACAGTTCTGCAAGGCATGAGAAACTGTACAGAATTCAGGCAGCAGGTTTCAGCAGGGAATCAGTAGCAGTTAGCTGAAGCCAGGCCGAGTGAGGAACAAACAGAATCCAGCAGATCAGAAAGGCTAGAAGAAGTTGTAATAATTTAGCTCATTATGTTTTTGTATTTTGCTGAAAAAGGCAGTAGAATTCAAGAAGGAAACAGAAGCAGGTGGCAGAACCTAGGCTGTGAACCAGGCAGCAGGTTCTAGCAGGCAACAGGAACCAACAGAATGCACAGGAAATCAGAAGGTGTTGAAGCAAGAAAACAGGAGGAATGAATCAGCTTCTGGAAGATTTGTTGCAGAAACTAGGAGGTGAACCAGCAGCAGGTGTCAGCAGACAACCAGTGACAGGTTGCTGGAGAAAAGCAGAGCAAGGAATGAAACAGGAAAACAGAAGATTTGGAAAGCTAGAAGAAGTTGTAATTTCTAGATTATTATGTTTTTGTACTTTGTTGTAAGTATGAAAAGATTTTTGTAATTTGTTATGTTTACAGAGATGGTGAATCACTGTCTGTAGTGAGTTGCACCAGATTGAAGGGTTGTAAGGTAGTAAAGGGATGCAGGAAAAAAGGAACCTTACCTAGTAGGTGGCCTTGGATTCGCATTGCCTTAGGGCTGTAATCTTGTTACATTACAGTGAGCAATAATACATTTTCTGACTTGCACCAAAAAAAAAAAAAAAAAAAAAAAAAAAGAAAAAAAACATTGACATCACGTAAAACCGCTCTTACAAGCCTATCAGGGACCCAATAACCGACCTTAGGGGCCTCCCCTGTCCCATAGGGGTCTCCCGCGCGATATGGGCCGAAAATATTAACGTCGAAAACTTTGCGTAAAATGGCCCAGATCACGTCCCCTAATGTAGACACCCTAATCGGTTCTCATCCCCTGACACCGCAACGCTCGATGATGATGGTAATGGATTAACATGGACGTAAGTAGAAAAGGGCATTGCTCAGAAATCTAGGCCCAATTCCTTGAAACCTCAGTCTTTGGATAGCCCTTGTTATAAGGATTCCAACGCCTTTGACGTTGCCTCAATCAGGTTCCTGGATCAAGACATATCGCGTCTCAAAGATTTGGGTCAAAACCGCTCAATCCCGGCCCCTTGGGCCAGCCAAGGGCAATTTCATAATTTACAAAGCACAAAAAGTCAAAAACCCTAATCGCGCGCGTGCCGTCAAGCCCGGCGGCCTTCGCAGGCTGCTCAGTGGCCAACGCGTGACAGCGGGGGCTGTCTGGCCAGCCACTGGCCCCAGCGGCCAGCCGCTAAGCCCCAGCGGCCACCGCGGGCCTCAGCTGCCCTCCGTGTGGCCGCTGAACAAGTTTTTTGACGAGGCCGAGTTTTGGCGCCGGGCTTTCGGCCCTAGGTCCCCAAATCCGTCCCCCAACTCTATAAATACTCCCTTTCACCCTCTTCTGCGAGAGGTCAGTCAGTTCATAATTTTGAGAGCATTGAGAGCACATATTTCCCCAAATTCAGAAATCTGAAGATCCAAGCAAGCAATACACCTAACCTAGCACCCAAGATCGAAGAGCAATACTAATTCTACTAGTCTCGTTCGAACGTCCAGGTTAACCATCCTGAGGGCCTAATTCTTCATTAAATCTCTTGTTTTATTGTTCATTAATCATGTTTGATTTAGCTTTTGATTATGGTTGAATAAATTTGCATGCCTTTGAATTTGTATATAATTATGCATGATTAGTTAATATAAAGTTTGAGTCTTTTTATTAGTTTATGCAAGTTTGCATCTTTTTATAGTTTTTGCATGCATATAGTAGCCTCTTAGGTTTATTTTAGCATAAAGTTAGCACCTTTTCATTATTTTATTATTCTTTTGAAGATACTAACGGTTTTATTGATGTACATATGCAATATTTGGCGCGTTTAGCAAAGTTGGTAGGTTGGAGCGTTAATTTAATGCTTATATTATGTTATGCTTGTTAATAGTATGCATGTAAATCGGATCTAAAATTGTGCAAAGTGATAACGTAGGTAATTTGGTTGCTCTTAATCCGCCTAGTTAATTTAGGACTATTGGATGATCGGATTTGTATGGAACCATCTAGCATGAATAAATATTTGACATGGATAAGCTTAGTAGAGGCCGTTAATACGGGTGATTTAGATGAGATTCGTTTTATTTATTTCGTACCTACATCCCCGAACTCAATACTTAGTCCGCATGGGCATGAGTTAATTCCCAATAGGAAATGGGGTGCACCTTTGATGGTTTCCAATTGTTTCCTTAAAAATTGGTGGCGGCTTCTTATTTGCAAATTATTGTTCTTTATAATTACTTTGAATCACATGCATATATTTAAGAACCATTAACTCCAACTAAATATTTCAATTAAGCGCCTGGAACGGCGAGGGTTCTTACAGTGGGGACTTCACTGGGGACTTAATAAGAGGATGCAATTCGAACACTTACCCAATTTATTTTTAGCTATTTGGTTCAATTACCGTACGCGTTTATTTTCTTTGCCTTTTTTGCATTTATATCATTCATATTGCATGCATTATCTTTGCAAGATGTTGAAAGACATCACCACACCATTATAGGATCTACCTTTTGGAACATCGTCTATGACTTAGGCCAGAGACCCACTCGGTCCGAATTACCTTTGCACATAGTCGTGTTCCACCCCACGACATTTACATGTTTCCATTCAGGATGTGTAAAACGGTATGTCTAGTCTTACTATGCACCCCATAGATGACAAAACGCATCTGGTTGTGAGTTACCTTATCCAACCATAGTTTGTGTCAAACCACTGCATTATGTCTCATAGTCCATATCAAAGTGCTAAGTGCTTTATTTGCTATATTATTAATTATTTCTTTGCTATGTGATTAACTTCCATAGGATATTAGGAATAGATTCCCCCTTAGGATTCTGTTTCTTTTTGAGTCCTGGTTAGGGAAGGTTTCCCTATTGTTACTTGTTCAAATAAAGTCTAGGATCTTATCTTTTTAGGAAGTAGAATCTCTTTATGACTCTGACGATGCTAGTGACCATGTTAGGAAGACGTTCCTTTCCATCAGTATTAGATTGCATGCAAATAAATATTCCGTCAATGATCTTTCACCAAATAAAAAAAAAGAGTTCAATTTAATTCCATATGCAAGTCAACAGTATTTCTCTTTTTCTAAAATTAGGGTGTTTCATTCCCATAAGCAAGTCAAGAGTATTTATAATTCTAATAGAGTCGAAAGATCATTGATTAGCATATGCTATTTACATAAAATCGCGTCTTACCCAAAAGATCACCATGTTGAGGATTAATACTAGATTCTCTTCCCACATTTGTTTTAAAATAAAACTTTTATTATTATGTGGAGATTCCTATTTATTTTCTATCTTCTTAAACGGGCCTTTTTATGTCCAGAATTGGTAGTAGTAGAAATCCTGGTCCTAGGGAGTGGGAGAGAGACGAGTCCAGCAAGAGGTTAGTCTGCAAATTGTCGTTCGAACCTTCACCACAAGCACAGTTCGTGGGCCCTGTTTGGCTCGATTACCTTCACACACCGCCACTGTCACCGCAAACCTCGCCATCCAATTCACCTAAGTCTGTTATGTCTGGAGACGCCGAGAGAACCGTTGACCAAAAGATGGATGACCTCTTAGCCCAAATGGTCGCCATGAATGATAGATTCATTGATATGGAAGCCCGTGTCGCCAAGTTGGATCCCCCTAATAGGGATGAAGATGAGCCCAAGCCTGATGGGGAAAAGGCCGAACCCTCCACTAAAGAGGTGCAAGAACTTCAAGCCAAGTTAAGCAGGCTTGAATCCGTCTTAGGCAAGAGTCGGGCCTTCAACGACATGATCATCAATTCTCAGGGTTATGCTCCCCACATTAAGGGAAAATTGCCCACCAATATCTCCATGCCTGAAGTTCCCACATTCAAAGGAACCGATGATCCACAAGATCACATTAGAGCTTTTACTACTTCATTGGGCCTTACAGGCATTGAACAAGAGCTGTATGTTCACCTCTTTCCCCAAACCTTGGATCCTGCTGTCAAGGCCTGGTTCTTCAAGCTGCCCACCCAAAAGCTAGAAAAATGGGAAGATCTATCCACACTGTTCCTTCAAAGATATGCCAACAATGTCTTGCCACCCATGACATTAAGAGAACTGGACATTACCAAGCAAGGAGACAAAGAAGGATTCACTAGCTTCGTGAGAAGATGGAGGACTAAGGTCGCTGAGATGATTAATCGCCCATCTGAAAGGGATCAAATCCGCATGCTAGTCCAGAACTTGGCATCTGAATACTGTGAACACATGAAATTTCAACCCATAACCACCTACGCTCAATTAACTGAAGTGGGCATGGCCATTGAAGATGACCAACTCCAAGGGGGAAGAACAAAGTCACTTACAACAACAACACAAGTGGATATAGAGACAAGAAATACACCAGCACCAATCATACCTCCACTAGTAGAGGAAATGAAGTGAACGCCATAGCTGATAGGCGTCCAAGAAGGTATACTCCCTTTGGGATGACCTAGATAAGTTGATCAAAGTAGACTATCTACACCCGATTGGGCCTACCCCCGATCCGCCTGTAGAGAAAAGGTCACCATATTGGAATGAGTCCGCATTCTGCAAATACCACAGGGGGCGTGGGCACGATACTGAAACGTGTTACACCCTTAAGGATAAAATCCAAGATCTATTTGACAATGGCACCATACCATTGCCTAAAGATGCGCCACCACCCAGTAACAACAACAACCCCCTTGGGAACTCTTTTGCTATTGACATAGAAGAAGGATTCGATCCCTCCTATTTGACCACACCTATTGGACAGGCTACACCACCATACCTTAGCCCAAGATCCACACTCGATGTCCAACTACGAGCTTTTTAACTGCAAAAACATAAATACACGCTATTGGAGCTGGAATTACCGCGGCTGCAGGTACCAGACTTGCCCTCCAATCGATCCTCGTTAAGGGATTTAGATTGTACTAATTCCAATTACCAGACTCAAAGAGCCCGGTATTTTTATTTATTGTCACTACCTCCCCGTGTCAGGATTGGTAATTTGCGTGCCTACTGCCTTCCTTGGATGTGGTAGTCGTTTCTCAGGCTCCCTCTCCGGAATTGAACCCTATTTCTCCGTCACCCGTCACCACCATGGTAGGTGTCACAGGGGCAAATTTTTCGCCTAGGGTCAAGACGTAGATTTCCCTTGTGGTGGCGTCTAGCTAAACTAGACCAGCCAACTCAGTAACACTTTGGAACGTAGGGGAGAGAGATAGGACGAGGGACGTGTGTTCACACGGGCTGATGGTGGTTGGCTATGGCTTTCTCTGGGACATCGGGGCTTTTCTCTTCAAGGGTAGTCACTCGAAGCATAAGTGGCTTACTGAGCGCCTTTGAATCGATGACACTTTTGTTCGTGTGATTCCTGTTCACGAGTGACTCTCAATGTGATTCCTGTTCACAGCCAAGCAATGCCCTCTATTTATAGAGGCTCCATCTAAGCCAAAGGATCATGGCACTATTTTCGGGGGTGAGGGTCAACGTGGGTAACTGCCAAGGAGTGGAGAAGGGGGTAGTTGTCCACGTTTGCAACCGACGGGTCATTCCTGATCAGGCGCCTACTAGGCGCTGAATACTCGGTCGTGGCTGACTGGACACTAACTAGCCGTTGGCGTGGCCTGGTCAGCCAACTGCTTGTGGACGTGTCCCTACATTCTAGGGAGCACTACAGCCACTATGTTACCGTTGGTAACTGCTCTCGGTCATGGGACATGTCAGTGCCCATGATTGTGTTAACCGCTCGCAACCGCCGTGTCAGTTGAGGACATGGTCAAGCCACTCCTCCTGACTCCATGCCATGTCGTGGGTAACCGCCCACTATGAGTCATGGCTTGACTTTAGTCAACCCATGATCTCTTATAATAACCGTCAAGGGACATGTGGCATCGCCCTTATCCGAAGACATGGGTAACCGCCACCTTTGTAGGAAGAGTGCCTCAAATCGTGGGTCACTCCCTTGTCAACTGCCAAGGTCGTGGGTCAACTTGAGTCAACTCCACTTCCTATATTTTAGGGACGTGGGTAACAGCCATGCTAGTGTCTTTCACCCACTAGCCATGTCACGTCTAGCCCACTCAGCCGTAGGATAACCGCTCGGATAGGCGCCTCCTAGGCACCACCATCACTCCATGTAACCGCCCACTAATTCCGCCTTTCTAGGGACGTGGGGATCATGGGACACTCATGATCACCTAGCTACACGAGCAACCCACACAGCTTCAGTCGCTTAGCTCACGGAGCCTAAGCTTCCTAGGACGTTCCCGTCGTCCACGCATCAAGCTCGTCGTGATCGCATCACAACGGGGAGCCACGACTGATGTCGCGCCTATAAGGCTCCCTAGGGGATGTCCTTGCTTGCATCCTTCATGGAGCAAGTACCCCATAAAGAGGCTTATAAGGTTTACTGGAACTGACAGGAGTGAACATGCCAAGTGCGTAACTTTCATACTCGTGTCTTAGACCACAAGTATGTGTTGTTGGACCAACCAAGGCTACCATAGGCTTCCTTATACCTTCAAATACTTAAGGACCTCTTGGTGTCCGGGCACAGTGATACTTTGTCCCATCATAATTTCACAAGACATGCTTCACCTAGTCGCTGACGCATCAGCGCCTGTCAAGCGTCTAGCTGACGCTTGTCCAGCGCCTATGTCGCTGGGCACTGTGCTAAGGCACAACGCCTACTTGCCTCAGTCATGGCTCTGTCAAGGACTGACCATGTTAAGGTTCCTGTCCGTAACATTTTCATCGGTCATCACCGGTGACCCTCGCGCAATCGCTTACGCTCATGTTCGTCCGGTCATGGTGTCCATCGTTTGCTCGGTTATGACGCTTATGCGCCTAAGCTTATCCCGTGTCACGCAACAAGGGGTCTAACAGTAGGCCACTATCCTACCATCAAAAGTTGATAGGGCGGAAATTTGAATGATGCGTCGCCGGCGCAAAGGCCGTGCGATCCGTCGAGTTATCATGAATCATCAGAGCAACGGGCAAAGCCCGCGTCGACCTTTTATCTAAAAAATGCATCCCTTCCAGAAGTCGGGGTTTGTTGCACGTATTAGCTCTAAAATTACTACGGTTATCCGAGTAGCAGGTACCATCAAACAAACTATAACTGATTTAATGAGCCATTTGCAGTTTCACAGTCTGAATTAGTTCATACTTACACATGCATGGCTTAATGTTTGGGACAAGCATATGACTACTGGCAGCCCATGCCACAGCCGCACCGAAGGCTCGACGTGGGTGGACGACGTGTTCAGCTTGAGTTGTCCACCTGGCACCCTTGGGAGGATGCCGGACCGAGATCTCATCTTTTCAGGGTCACGATTACCATCCGTGGGCCTCAAACACAGGAAACCATGCTTTGTCGGCAATTCGCTCTTGGAGCAATCGATGAAAAGGTCTGTGGGTGTGCGATTGACTGCACGAGCAGGAACCCCGCCAACCCAAACGGACCGAGTGCCACTCACAGGCCTTCACAATTACTGCGCCAAAATCAACCTCGACGTACCCACGAAACTACATAGTAGCCCCATGGATGTCCGAGGGAGACCCCAACGAGCACAACGCTCGGCGTGAAAATCTCGATGAAGAGACGTTCGATACCCACTCGCCGGCTAGACAGCTCATCCGAAGGAGATCACATCCATACGACGTTTATACTTTATACCAACCCGTCGACTAGACGGCTCATCCCGAAGGAGATCACATCCATCCGACGTTTATGCCCACAAGCCGGCTAGATAGCTTATCCCAAAGGAGATCACATCCATCCGACGTCGGCTCGCTGGCTCATCCCAAAGGAGATCACTGGCTCGACCCCGAAGGAGATCACATCGGTCCGACATTTATACCCACAAGCCGGCTAGATAGCTCATCCCGAAGGAGATCACATCCATCCGACGTCGGCTCGCTGGCTCATCCCGAAGGAGATCACATCTATCCGACGTCGTCTGGATGGCTCGATCCCAAAGGAGATCACATCCATCCGACGTTTATACCCACAAGCCGGCTAGAAAGCTCATCCCGAAGGAGATCACATCCATCCGACGTCGGCTCGCTGGCTCATCCCGAAGGAGATCACATCTATCCGACGTCGTCTGGATGGCTCGATCCCGAAGGAGATCACATCAATCCGACATTTATACCCACAAGCCGGCTAGATACCTCATCCCAAAGGAGATCACATCCATCCGATGTTGGCTCGCAGGCTCATCCCGAAGGAGGTAACATCTATCCGATGTCGTCTGGATGGATCGATCCCAAACGAGATCACATCAATCCGACATTTATACCCACAAGCCGGCTAGATAGCTCATCCCGCAGGAGATCACATCCATCCGACGTCGGCTCGCTGGCTCATCCCGAAGGAGATCACATCTATCCGACGTCGTCGGGATAGCTCGATCCCAAAGGAGATCACATCCGTCCAACATTTATACCCACATCGTAACCGTAAGCTATCGTCAACCTCGACACCGCCCGAGTGGACGCGACATGACACAACTCGGCGCCTATTAGGCGCTTCATGCAGCGTCACGTCGCGTCCGTCTCCGGCACCGCTTCCGTCTTCGACAAAGGGGGCTGGTGCTTGAGCGGAGGTGTCGTCGTGGGTGTCGGCTATGATGGCGCACGATTTGACACTACTCGGCGCCTGGTAGGTGCTTCATGTCGCGTCGCTTGCCTTCCTTCGCCCACAAGCACTCTCTCAAGCAACTACCCCCTAAAGAGTCTTGTATGGTTTAGTGGTTCTGACAAGTGTAGACATGTAAAGTGCATAACTTTCATACTGGGGTTTTTAAGAGTTTGGATAATTATTTTCCAAAAGTTCCACCACAAACTTTCAAGTATATTATTTAGTTAAGGAAAAATATTTTTTTTTAATTTGTCACAGGAGGTAGCTATTTAATTTAATTTTTAATTAAAAAATTGGCTGAAATAAATAGAAATAATATCAGAAAAATTACAAAAAAATTGGGAAATATTTTTGAGACCTCACTTTAATATTAGAAATAGTTTTGAGACCTCACTCCTCACTCTAGGGGGGTAGGAAATTCCGGCCCTCTCCCATGCTTTTCGTGTTCCGGCCCTTACATTGGCATCCTGTAAAAACGCAATTACAAGCCTATCATGGACCAAATAACCAACCCTGGGGGCTTCCCATACCCCTTAGGGATGTCCTGTGCGATATGGTGTGAAAATATACACCTACGGTCCGGTGCATCTCGGAAGCCAAAAAAAACGTGGATTATATCCTTTGATTTTCGGCGACACGGGGCCCGGGTGTCATTTTTGCCCAAACATCTCCTAGGGGTCTATCATGACCCTAGGGGACCCTAGGCGCTGCGGAAGGGTAATCCTTATCCCCGAACTCCGATATCACCCATGTCGCCCGTTTTTGGGCCAAAACATTGGCATCGCGTAAAATCGCCCTTACAAGCCTACCAAGGACCCAGTAACCAATCTTGGGGGCCTCCCACGTCCCCTATGGGTCTCCTGTACGATATGGGGCGAAAATATTAACGTCGAAAACTTTGCGTAAAATGGCCCAGAACACGTCCCTAGAGCATTCCCAGGGCCCGGTCGTCGTTTTCGCCCGAAATTTTTTCGGGGACTCTATTATGGCCCTAGGGGCCCCCCGGTGCCCCGGGAGGGTCACCTTGATTCCCGAACTCTTTTATCACCCATGTCGCCCGTGTTTGGGCCAAAACATCGATCGCCCCATGTCCCACAAAAAAATGTGAATCCAAGGCAACGAACCAATACAAACCATGAAAACCTAAATCGAGTTATGCGCAACCTCAGGGATGAACTGGAGGATTCAGATGTAATGACGCCAGATGCGCGAACACAAACAGCTCAGAAATTGGAATTAGCAAAGGAAAAAATCGATTCCTGCCTTTCGAAAATGAAGGAGACAGCAAAAAACCATTTCTCGTCTGAAGATGAGGGTGAAGAGACAGAAATGGCGAAACAGCAAGAAACTGCAAACATAGGTAAGTTCTCAGCTTGGGAAAAATTCGACATAACAAAACTGAAAAATTCTGGATTTAAACTGGATTATATCGCACCTGCTATGCATGAGGGTAAACCGGTTGGGGAAATTAATTTGAGGGACATTGAATCTAAAATAAATTACTGGAAACAAGCGATTGTTTGCTATGTTATGGGGTCTAGACCACCAATTACTGTGTTTAGTGGATTTCTAAGAAGAAATTGGGCAAAAAGGGGGATGAACAAAATTTCGATGATGAAAAATGGACTAGTTCTGGTTCGTTTAGACTCACTTGAGTTGAGGGATGCTGTAATTCAGGAAGGGGTATATCATTTTGACAACAAACCATTGATAGTCAGGCCATGGTCTGAAAATGTGGACTATGGCTCATGAGGAACTGACCTCGGTTCCTATATGGGTAAAATTCCCTGGATTAAATGTGAAATATTGGAAAGCTATGGGTCTGAGCAAAATTGCAAGCCTTGTTGGAAGACCAATGATGGCAGATAGGAACACAGAACTCAAAGTAGGGATTCGTTATGCCAGAGTGCTAATTGAAGTAGAAATTGGAGGGGTATACCCAGATAAGGTACACTTCAAGAATGAGAAGGGAAATATTGCTGAGCAGGAGGTTCAATATGACTGGAAACCTGTTATATGCAGTCACTGCAAACAGCATGGGCATAGTGAACCTGAATGCAGGAAAAAGATTGCTGTTGCAGCACCTGTTCAACTAGTGCCTGTGCAGAATCGACCACCACAACAAGCAAACCCTAGGACCCAGCAATGGCAGAATGCAGGAAGAGGGAGAGGCAGAATGTGGAATGCAGGGGCAGGTATGAGAGCAGGAAGAGGGAATTACAGACAATTGCAGCAACAGGCCCAAACACAAAATTCTTTTGATTTACTGCAAAATGAAGAAGTGCAGGAAGGACAAAAGGCACAAGGCGAAGCTGCAAAACCAGAAACACAGGAGGAGCTGCAACCAGGTGTGATGCCACCACAAGGTAAGTCTCCTATCCTGACTAATAGTCATGGATAGGATCCTTATATGGATTATGAGAGGCCTAAATGGCCCTAATAAACAGAAAAATGTTAGTCTTTTCTGCAAAAAGATCAATGGTGACTTGGTTCCTTCTTTTTAGGTGCTCTTTTAGTAACTAAAATAAAACTAGTTATTGTGGAAAAATGCAAGGAAAATCTAATGCCATGGTGGGAATAGAGTGGGCAGAATCTGGCCCATGGTGTTGGGGTTTTTCTTATGTGCAAATGATAACCTGCAAAGTTATTAACATTATGAAGAAAAAGGAATTTGGGGTGAGTTTGTTGTGTATGGGCTAAATGGAAAAGGAGGAAAGGAAGAAATTGTGGAAGGAGCTCACTGATTTTGCACATTATTGCAATACTCCCTGGAGTTGGGGGGGATTACAACACTGGGCTACTGTCAAGGAGGAGATCCAGATACATTTTCTAAATTACTAGGCTGTAAAAACTGCATTGTAGAATGTTTTCTACAAAAGTGAACTGGTCTGGGTGTCAATACACTCAGAAATTGGAGATGCAGGGACATGCAATGTTTTGAGGGTCAGATTCAGATTTCAATAGTGCAGTAGCAGGAGAAGATAAACAACAAGGATAAGAGATGGGTAAGGAATCTGTGAAATTCATCTAAATGTGTTTTGTAGATGATGAAAACTATGCAGAAAGTCCAGCAGGAAAAATCAGAATCAGAGCTCAGCAGCTCAGCAGAAGGAAAAGATGCAGAATGCAACAAGGCTAGAGAATTTGTAATAGATTAGTTAACTATGTTTTGTATTTTGCTGTAAGTCAGGAATGTTTGTTTTTGTATGTTTCAGATATGGGGGTGCATAATTGTTATTTGCACTAAGTCTTTGTAGTTTGGTGTAAGTGGAAATATTTTATGTTTTTTCTGTAGAACTGTAATAGCTTATTATTTTGTGTTTTGTAATTGTTGTAAATCAGCTAGGATAAGCCACTGGTTGCAGTATGTTTTCTCCAGGTCTGTTTTTTTAGGGTCGTGTGGTTGTAAAAGGGATGTAGATACAAGGAACCCTACCTAGTAGGTGGCCCTGGATCTGCACTACCTATGGGCTGTAATCTTGCTACATTGCAGCTAGTAATAATACAATTTCTGACTTGCACCAAAAAAACATCGATCGCCCGACCTCTCTCCTCTACACCGTCCGTCAGCCATTGACGCACTGTGAGTACCTATGGGGAAGAAAGAAAAGGCAAAGGGAGGGGGAGACAAGCAAGATGACAATGGAGGAAATTCAGCACCACCAGGTCCGACGAAAACAGCGATTCAGAGACAAAGTCCAAGCATGACCCGAGATAACCTAGATCGGGTTGTGCGTAACCTAACTGACGAATTGGAGGCACCGGAGGTCATGACACCTGAAACTGTTCAACAGATGGAAATTGCGAGAGAAAAGATCAATTCGTGGTTCTCAAAAATGAAGGAAAAGGCACGAACACTCTCTTCGTCTGAGGATGAAGATGACGGCCCAGAACTGACCAAACAGCAAGAGACAGCTACTACAGGTAATATCTCAGCCTGGGATAAATTTGATATATCCAAATTAAAGAATTCTGGATTTAAATTGGATTTTTTTGAGCCAACTATGCATGAAGGGAAACCTGTAGGGGAAATTAACTACATGGATATAGAATCTGAAATCAATTACTGGAACAAAGCTGTTGTTTGCTATATTATGGGATCAAAACCACCAATTAATGTGTTAAGTGGGTACTTAAGAAGAATCTGAGCAAATCGTGGGATGAACAAAATAGCCATGATGAAGAATGGCCTGGTGTTGGTCAGATTTGACTCCATTGAGCAAAGAGATGCTGTAATTCAAGAGGGAGTATACCATTTTGATAACAAACCTATGATAGTGAGGCAGTGGTCTGAAAATGTGGATTGAGCTCAGTGCCTATTTGGGTCAAATTTCCTGGTCTTAATGTGAAATATTGGAATGCTAAGGGGCTGAGCAAGATTGCGAGCCTTGTAGGAAGGCCAATGATGGCAGACAAAAACACAAAGCTCAAAGTAGGGATCCAGTTTGCTAGAGTTTTGATTGAGGTGGCAGTGGGATCTGAATACCCTAGCAAGGTGCATTACAAGAATGAAAAAGGCAATATTGTGGAACAGGAAGTGGAATATGACTGGAAGCCTATTCTTTGCAAACACTGCAAGAAATATGGGCATACTGAGGAAGAATGCAGAAAGAAAGCAACTGCAGCCCCTGTGCCACAAACATTGCCTGCACAGAAGCCACAAAATTTGCCTCCTAGGTCTCAACACTGGCAGATTGCAGGAAGAGGGAGAGGAAGAGCCTGGAACGCAGGGAGAGGAACAAGAGCAGGTAGAGGCCAGTATAGGAAAAAACAGCCTACAACTGGCTCTCAGACGTAGAACAGTTTTGAAATCCTGCAAAATAAAGAAGAAGCACATGAGGCACAGACAGATACACTGGAGCCAGAACAACAGAAAGTTCAGAATGCAGTTGAGGTGCCATTACATGGTAAGTCTCCTACCTTGACTGTTGGTCATGGATAGGATACTAGTATGGAATGTTAGAGGCCTAAATGGCCCAAATAAACAAAGGGATGTTGCCCTTTTTTGTAAAGAAAATAAATGTGGAATGGTGGCTTTTTTAGAAACTAAAATCAGATTAGCTAACCTTGGAAAATACAAAAATAGCTTCATGCCAGGCTGGGAATCTTATAGCAATCATAATGAGCACAGTTTAGGTAGAATCTGGTTAAGATGGATACCAAATTATTTTCATGTGGATATTTTATTCTCTTCTGTGCAAATGGTTATATGCAAAGTGGTAAATATTGTGGAAAAAAAAGAATTTGTGGCTAGTTTTGTCTATGGCCTAAATGAAAAAGAAGAAAGGAAAATCCTATGGAAAGACCTGTCAGATTTTGCTAGCAATTGTAATAAACCATGGTTTGTTGGAGGAGACTTCAATAATGTTATGCTAGCTGAAAATAGGGAAGGTGGAAATCCAGTTACATTCTCTGAAACCCAGGAGTTTAAAGAGTGTATTGAGCAGAGTTTCCTCACTGAACTGAGATGGTCAGGGTGCAAGTTTACATGGAATAATAGGCATGAAAGAGGGGGGAGAGTATACTCTAAAATTGATTGGGCCTTTGCAAACAGCCTTTGGTTCCAGGAATATGATCAATTTGATCTTAAATTCCACCCAGAGGGAGTTTCAGTCCATTCCCCAATCTGTTTGGCCCTTCAGACAAAACCTGAAAAAACAAAGACACCCTTCAAATACTTCAACATGTGGAGCCTCCACTCTGAATTCCATGCTATGGTGCAGCAAGCATGGAACTTCAGAACACAAGGCACAAAAATGTTCAGAGTTCACAGGAAACTGAAAAAGGTGAGACAAGTGCTGAAGAGATTAAACAGAAATGAATTTAGGGACATTCTAGCACAACCAGACTTAGCAAGAGCAACCATGACTCAAGCCCAGATTGCTGCTAATAATGAGCCCTTAAATGAGGAAACACAGCACAAGGAACTACAGGCCAGGAAAAAATACAATGAGCTGAACATGGCTGCAGAAAACTTCTTACATCAGAAAAGTAAGGCAAAGTGGGTGCAGCTGGGGGATGGAAACACACAGTTCTTCCATGTAGTTATGAAGCAAAGAAGACACAAGAACAGAGTGCACTCAATCAGAACACAGCAGGGGACTCTACTGGAAGATAAACAGATGGTTATGGAGGAATTTGTGAGATTTTACAAAGAAATGTTGGGAGTCTCAGGGGATAGAGCAACTACAGCAGAAGCCAGTTTCTTCTCAGCAGGACACAAACTGGATATACTTCAACAAATGGACCTCATTGCTCCAGTCAGTGCCACTGAGGTGAAAACAGCAATGTTTGAGATAGACAGCAACAAAAGCCCGGGCCCAGATGGATTTGGTTCAGGCTTCTTCAAGCAACATGGCATATTGTAGGGCATGAAGTGACTGAAGCTATCATTGACTTCTTTGAGTCATCTAGAATGCTTAAAGAAGTGAATGCTACAAACCTATGCCTTGTGCAGAAGATACAAAACCCAGAGAAGGCATCTGATTTCAGACCCATAGCATGCTGCAACACAATCTACAAGTGCAAATCCAAGATCATGTGTGGTAGACTGGCAAAAGTTCTCCCAATGCTTGTTTCAGAGAACCAGGGAGCCTTTGTGGCTCAGAGATCAATTGTGAACAACATCATGATATGTCAGGACCTTATTAAGCACTACAACAGGAAACAGTCCTCTCCTAGATGCTTGATGAAGATAGACCTGAGGAAAGCATATGACACAATACATTGGGGATTTGTGAAAGAAATGCTACAAGGGTATGGGTTTCCTGCAAAATTCAGTGGATGGCTAATTGAATGCATCCAAACTGCAAGCTTCAGCATCAATCCGAATGGGGAAACACATGGATTCTTTACTGCAAAAAACGTGGCATTAGACAGGGTGATCCAATCTCTCCACTAATTTTTGTATTAGTTATGGAATACCTGTCTAGAACACTGAAATTAGCCTGTATGGATAGAAGCTTCAGCTGGCACCCCATGTGCAAAGACCTTGGCCTGAGTCATCTATGTTTTGCTGATGACCTAATGTGCTTCTGCAAAGCTTCCCCAGAACCTGTGAGCATCATGATGAACAGCATAAACCACATCTCACAAGCCACTGGCCTATTTGCAAACAAGGAAAAATCAAACATTTATGTTGCAGGAGTTAATGAACAAATGAAAAATGAATTGCTGCATATCTCAGGATTTAGAGAGGTACTCTACCCATGAAATATCTGGGTGTCCCTCTATCCCCCTCAAAATGGAGCAAAATTGATTGTGAGTGCCTGGTGGATAAAATGACTAGGAAACTGCAGATTTGGGCCTCCAGGAACCTCTCTTATGCAGGAAGAGTACAACTAATTAATTCTGTATTATTTTCCATACATGTATATT
Organism: Tetragonia tetragonoides; assembly: GCA_038025085.1. Taxonomy (NCBI): domain Eukaryota; kingdom Viridiplantae; phylum Streptophyta; class Magnoliopsida; order Caryophyllales; family Aizoaceae; genus Tetragonia; species Tetragonia tetragonoides. The sequence continues at coordinate 20,212,146 of CM076152.1, forward strand.
GGTCTAGCATATTCATTATGCCTACTGGAGTACTGAAACATGTGGAGCAAAAATGCAGATTTTTCTTATGGGGGACAACTGAACAGAATCATAAGACAAGCTTGGTGGCATGGGACATGGTGTGCAGACCAAGGAAAAATGGTGGACTAAATGTGAAAAACTGCAAATGGTTCAACATAGCTCTAAATGGTAAGCATATCTGGGACCTGGCCACAAAGAAAGACACACTGTGGGTAAGATGGATCAATGGAGTGTACCTGAAAGGTGTAAACCTCTGGAACTATGCTCCAGTCTGGGGTTCTAGCTGGTACTGGAACAAGCTGAATAAGACCAAAAGCCACTTTCAGACACAATACACTACAAGGGGAGCATGGAAGCTTGAAACTGATGGCCTATATAATGCTGCAAGTGGATACAGAATGTTGCAAGGAAGTATGCCAAAATACAGACATGCAGATTTAATCTGGGGGAAATTATCCATGCCTAGGCAAAGTTTCTGCCTTTGGCTAGCCCAAAAGGGAAGACTGTTGACCAAAGATAGGCTGAAGAGAATGGGATTCTTGAATGGTGATGAAATATGCTACATGTGCAAGCTGAAACCAGAAGACCACAACCATTTATTCTTTACATGCAAAGTATCAACAGAAGTCCTGGAACAGTTAAAGAATTGGCTGACAATTTCAGCAAAAGCAAAAAAAATTCAGGGAATGCTCAATTGGATAAGTAGGCAAAAGTGCTCGAGAATCAGAAAGGGAGTCTATGCATCTGGGCTAGCAGCAGCTGTGTATTGGGTTTGGAAATGCAGAAATACTCACTTTGTTGGGGAAGGCAACATTCCAGTATCAAAATCATGCAACAGATACAACAAATCGTTAGAATCAAATCCCAACACTGCAACAACAGCAAAAGAAAGATATCCAGCAGGGATAAGAGATGGATAGATGAGATATAGAGATCCCAGAAGCACTGCAAGAAGAGAGATAAGGTGCAAATTATTCAGCAAAAGGGCAGCACAGAAAGGTAAAAGCAGGACTCCTCAGGTCCACAGCAAAGTAGCAAGAATTCTGCAAGGCATCAGAATATGTGCAGGAGAAAGGAAACAGATTTCAGTAGAGATAGGCAGTAAAAGATCTCATCAGGGTCTCAGCAGAGAATCAAGCAATCCTACAAGGCATCAGAACATGTGCAGGAAAGAGACAGCAGATTCAGAAGGGAAGCAGATGCAGAAACTAAGATGTGAACCAGGCAGCAGGATCCAGTAGATAATCAGGACAGGCTGCTGGAGAAAAGCAGAGCAAGATATGAAACAGAAAAACAGAAGAATTGGAAACTAGAAGAAAATGTAATTATAGTTTATTATAATTTTGTACTTTGCTGTAAGTCAGGAAAGATGCTTGTAATTGTTATGTTTTACAGAGATGGTGAACCACTGTCTGTAGTGTGTTGCACCAGATTGAAGGGTAGTAAGGTAGTAAGGGGATGCAGGAAAAAGGAACCCTACCTAGTAGGTGGCCTTGGATTTGCATTGCCTTAGGGCTGTAATCTTATTACATTACAGTGAGCAATAATACAACTTCTGACTTGCACCAAAAAAAAAAAAACATTGGCATCGCGTATAACCGCCCTTACAAGCCTGTCAGGGACCCAATAACCGACCCTAGGGGCCTCCCATGACCCATATGAGTCTCCCGTACGATAGGGGCCAAAAATATTGACGTCGAAAACTTTGCGTAAAATGGCCCAGAACATGTCCCCTAGAGCATTCCCGAGGCCCGGTTGCCGTTTTCGCTCGAAATTTTTTCGGGGACTCTATTATGGCCCTAGGGGACCTCCGGTGCTCCGGGAGGGTCACCCTGATTCCCGAACTCATATATCATCCATGTCGCCCGTTTTTGGGCCAAAACATTGGCATCCCGGAACATTAGCAAAATTAACATTGGCATTGGCATCGCGATCGCGTTTTTCTCTCTCTAAAATGCTCTCTGCTTCGGCCTCTACAGCGCGCGTTCACCATTGAAACAACGCTGAGTTCGAATGGGGAAGAAGGAAAAAGCTAAGAGAGGAAATGGAACTCAGATTGACGATGCGGGAAATTCAGGAAACAAAAATTGTACCCAGAAAAATGTAACCCTAAAACCAAAAAAAATCAAAAACCATGAAAACCTAGATAGAGTCATGCGAAATCTTGCGGACGAACTGGAAGATTCAGAGATAATGACTCCGAATGTCCAATCGGAAACTGTGCAACAAATGGAACTAGCTAAGGAAAAGACAAATTCGCAAAGCCCATCTGAATCGGAGGAAGAAGAACCTGAGCAAGAACAGCAACAGGAGGCTACAAACTATGGTAAGGTCTCAGCTTGGGTAAATTTGACATATCAAAACTGAAAAATGCTGGCTTTAAATTGGATTATGTTGCACCAAATCTGCATGAGGGTAAACCAGTAGGTGAAATAAATTTTATGGACATTGAATCAGAAATAGATTACTGGAACAAAGCTGTAGTTTGCTATGTGATGGGCTCTAAACCTCCAATTAATGCACTTAGTGGTTTTCTAAGAAGAATTTGGGGGAAAAAATGAACAAGATAGCAAGTTTGAGAAATGGGCTAGTATTGGTTAGATTTGATTCTTTGGAGCAACGAGATGCTGTCATCCAGGAGGGGGTGTACCATTTTGATAACAAACCAATGATTATTAGGCCATGGTCAGAAAACATTGACTATGATCAAGAGGAGCTCACCTCTGTGCCAATATGGGTTAAATTCCCTGGACTCAATGTCAAGTATTGGAATGCAATGGGTCTGAGCAAAATCTCTAGCCTAGTTGGGAGGCCAATGATGGCAGACAGAAATACAGAGCTCAAGGTGGGAATACACTATGCTAGAGTTCTGATTGAAGTGCAACTAGGAGAGGAGTATCCTGAGAAAGTGCATTTTAAGAATGAGAGGGGAAACATAGTGGAGCAAGCAGTGGACTATGATTGGAAGCCAATTCTGTGCAACCACTGTAAACAATATGGCCACAGTGAAGCAGAATGCAGAAAAAAGTTACCTGAGACTGCACCTGTGCAACAAGGGCCTGTGCATACTCAGCCTGCACAGCAAGGAATTCCAAGGACTCAACAATGGCAGTTGGAAGGAAAAGCTAGAGGGAGAGCCTGGAATGCAGGAAGAGGAGCAAGAACAGGAAAAGGCTATTACAGACAGGTCCAGCAGCAGGCCAAAACTGTTATGCAGAACAGTTTTGACATTTTGCAAAATCAAGAAGAAATGCAGGAAACACAAAAGGAACAGCCAACAGCAGCAGCAGTTGTGGAGCCTGAGCAACAAACAGACCAGAATCCAGTTGAGGTGCCAATACATGGTAAGTCCCCTGCCTTGACTAATAGTCACGGATAGGGTACTAATTTGGAATGTTAGAGGCCTTAATGGCCCAAATAAACAGATAGATATTGCTCTCTTTTGCAAAAAAAATAATTGTGGGTTAGTGGCTTTTCTTGAAACAAAAATCAGATTAGTCAACCTAGAAAAATATAAAAAATGTTTCATGCCAGGGTGGGACTCTTACAGTAATCACAGTGAGCATAGACTGGGTAGAATATGGTTAAGATGGATACCAAGCATTTTTAATGTGGATGTTTTATTCTCATCTATGCAAATGATTATCTGTAAAGTAGTAAATGTTGTGAAAAAAATGGAATTTGTGGTGAGCTTTGTATATGGCTTAAATGAGAAGGAGGAAAGGAAAGTACTATGGAAGGACTTAAATAATTTTGCAATTAATTGCAACACCCCATGGTTTGTAGAGGGGGATTTCAATAATGTACTGCTCCCTGAAAATAGAAAAGGTGGAGTACTAGTAGCTTATGTAGAAATACAGGATTTCAAAGAGTGCATAGAAAAATGTTTCCTCACTGAAATGGGGTGGTCAGGGTGTCAGTTTACTTGGAATAATAGGCATGAAAAAGGGGGGAGAGTGTATTCTAAAATTGATTTGGCATTTGTAAACAGTTTATGGCTCCAGGAATTAGATCAATCGGATCTTGTATTCCATCCAGAGGGTGTTTCAGATCATTCCCCAATCTGTCTGTGTCTCCATAGAGAACTTACAAAAAAAATTATCCCCTTTAAATACTTCAACATGTGGAGCCTCCACTCTGAATTCCAAGCTAAGGTGCAGCAAGCTTGGAATTTCAGAACACAAGGCACAAAAATGTTCAGAGTGTACCAGAAATTGAAAAACGTGAGGAAAGTGCTGAAAAAGCTAAACAGGAATGATTTCACAGACATTCTGGCACAAGCAGATACAGCTAGGATAGCCATGACCCAAGCACAGACTGAAGCCAACAAAGAGCCATTAAATGAGGCAATACAACAGACTAAATTACAGGCCGGGAAAAGATACAATGAGGTTAATATGGCAGCTGAAAATTTCCTACAGCAGAAAAGCAAGGCAAAGTGGATCCAATTGGGAGATGGAAATAATCAATTCTTCCATGCAGTTATGAAGCAAAGAAGAAATAACAACAGAATTCACTCCATTAGGACACAACAGGGGACCCTTCTGGAGGACCAGAACCTGGTTATGGAAGAATTTGTGAGATTCTACAAGGATATGTTGGGGGTGGCAGGAGCCAGAACAAGCAAAGCTGAAGACAGATACTTCCAAGCAGGTCACAGACTAGACATTCACCAACAGATGAACCTTATAGCCCCTGTGTATGCAGAAGAGGTGAAAAATGCAATGTTTGCAATTGATTGTAATAAAAGCCCGGGACCTGATGGCTTTGGTTCAGGGTTTTTCAAAGAAGCATGGCCAATTGTAGGAGATGAAGTGATTGGAGCTATAATTGATTTTTTTGACTCATCTAGAATGCTCAAGGAGGTAAATGCCACAAACCTGTGCCTTGTACAGAAGATACAAAATCCAGAAAAGGCATCTGATTTCAGACCAATAGCCTGCTGTAATACAATCTACAAGTGTATCTCCAAGATCTTGTGTGGGAGACTGGCACAAGTACTCCCTGAGCTGGTGTCGGTGAACCAGGGAGCCTTTGTTGCACAGAGGTCCATTGTCAACAACATCATGATATGTCAGGACCTTATTAAGCATTATAACAGGAAACAATCGTCTCCTAGGTGCTTAATGAAGATAGACATAAGGAAGACATATGATACAATCCACTAGGGTTTTGTGAAGGAAATGCTTCAAGGGTATGGATTCCCTGAAAAATTCAGTGGGTGGCTACTAGAGTGCATCAAAACAGCAAGTTTCAGTATTAATATAAATGGGGAAACACATGGGAACTTCATTGCAAAGCGGGGCATCAGACAATGTGACCCCATCTCCCCATTAATATTTGTACTGGTTATGGAATATTTGTCAAGGAACCTGAAAATAGCATGCATGGATAAGAGCTTCAGCTGGCACCCCATGTGCAAAGAGCTTGCACTAAGTCATCTGTGCTTTGCAAATGACTTAATGTGTTTCTGTAAAGCAGACACTGCATCTGTGAGCACAATGATGAACAGCATAAACCACTTCTCAAAAGTAACAGGCTTGTATGCAAACAAGGAAAAATCAAACATCTACTTAGCAGGGGTGGATGTACAAGGAAAAAATGCACTGTTACAACTCTCAGGCTTCAGGGAGGGTACTTTGCCCATGAGATACCTAGGTGTCCCACTATCCCCCTCAAAATGGAGCAAAATAGATTGTGAATGTCTGGTGGACAAAATGACAAAAAGGATGCAGATATGGACCTCGAGGAACCTTTCATACGCAGGGAGAGTCTAACTAATAAACTCTGTATTATTCTCCATTCATGTATACTGGTCAAGTATCTTTATTTTGCCAACTGGGGTACTAAAAAGTGTGGAGCAAAAATGCAGATTTTTCTTGTGGGGGACAACTGAGCAGAAGCATAAGACAAGTTTGGTGGCCTGGGATATGGTATGCAGACCAAGGAACAATGGAGGACTTAATGTTAAGAATTGCAAATGGTTCAACATAGCTCTGAATGGCAAGCACATCTGGGATATTGCAACAAAAAAAGACACACTGTGGGTGAAGTGGATCAATGGGATTTATTTGAAAGGAGTTAACATCTGGAATTATGCTCCAGTATGGGGCACAAGCTGGTACTGGAACAAACTGAACAAGATCAAAAGTTACTTCCAGGGGCAATACACAGCAAGGGGGGTATGGAAATTTGCATCTGATGGTATTTACTCTGCTGGAAGTGGATACAGAATGCTACAACGTAACATGACAAAATGCAGGCATGCAGACCTGATATGGGGGAAGATATCCATGCCTAGACATAGTTTTTGCCTATGGCTGGCTCAAATGGATAGATTGCTAACAAAGGACAGATTACAGAGGATGGGATTTCTGAATGGGGATGCCTTATGCTATCTGTGCAAGCAGGAACCAGAGGAACACAATCACCTGTTCTTCAAATGCAAAGTGTCAGCAGAAGTCCTGGAACAGATAAGGGGATGGTTGCAAATTTCAGCAAGAGCAAGTACAATTCAGGGGATGTTTAACTGGATCAGCAGACAAAAATGCTCGAGAATCAGAAAGGAAGTTTATGCATCAGGGGTAGCAGCAGCAGTATACTGGATATGGAGATGCAGAAATACTCATTTTGCTGGCAAAGGCAGCATACCAGTGCCACAGATGATACAACAGGTCCAACAAGCAGTCAGATGCAGAATCCAACAATGCTGCAACAGCAAGAGGAAGATCTCCAGCAGGGACAAGATCTGGATAGGGGGGATATAGTCTGAAATTAAACTGGATCACAGCAAGGAATAGAGTAAACAGACAGAGTACACCAGACAGCAAGGCAGAAAGCAGAACTCAATAGGGTGTCCTGGCATTTTTGCAAGATACCAGGAACATGTGCAGGGAAATGGACAGCAGGTTCCAGAAGGGAATCAGAAGCAGGTTGATGCAGCCAGACTCTAAATCAGGCAGCAGGAACCAGTAGATTGCATAGGAAACCAGCAGGATGCTGATGCAGGAAAGAAGGTGGAATGAATCAGCTCTGGAAGACTGCACCAGCAGAGGATTCAGAGTAGAGGGCAGAAGCAAAGTAGAAGCAGGAAGAAGCAGATTCAGTGGAAAACAAGGAAATTCTGTAATCAGCAGCAGGTTGATGTAGCAAGGCAGAATGAGGAATGTAACAGCACCAAACAGAGTCGAAAAGCTAGAAGAAGTTGTAACATTTTTAGCTATATATGTTTTTGTATTTTGCTGTAAGTCAGAAATAATTTTTGCAAATTGTAATGTTTACAGAGATGGTGAGGATTAATTTTTGTAAATTGTAATGTGTACAGAGATGGTGAACCACTGCCTGTAGTGAGTTGCACCAGATTGAAGGGTTATAAGGTAGTAGAGGGATGTAGCAAAAAGGAACCCTACCTAGTAGCTGGCCTTGGATCTGCATTGCCTAAGGACTGTAATCTTGTTACATTACAGTGAGCAATAATACAATTTCTGACTTGCATCAAAGAAAAAAACATTGGCATCCCGTAAAACTGCCCTTACAAGCCTATCAAGGACCCAATAACCAACCCTAGGGGCCTCCCATGTCCAAGAGAGGTCTCCCGTACGATATGGGTCGAAAATATTAACGTCAAAAACTTTGCGTAAAATGGCCCAGAACACGTCCCATAGAGCATTCCTGGGGCCCAGTTGCCGTTTTCGCCGGAAATTTTTTCGGGGACTCTATTATGGCCCTAGGGAACCCCCGGTGCCCCGGTGCCCCGGGAGGGCACCTTGATTCCTGAACTCAGATATCACCATGTCGCCCGTTTTTGGGCCAAAACATTGGCATCGTGTAAAACCGCCCTTACAAGCCTATAAGGGACCTAATAACCGACCCTAGGGGCCTCCCATGTCCCATAGGGGTCTCCCGTACGATATGGGCCGAAAATATTAACGTCGAAAACTTTGCGTAAAATGCCCCAGAACACGTCCCCTAGAGCATTCCCGGGGCCCGGTTGCCGTTTTCGCCCGAAATTTTTTTCGGGACTCTATTATGGCCCTAGGGGACCCCCGGTGCCCCGGGAGGGTCACCTTGATTCCCGAACTCAGATATCACCCATGTCGCCCGTTTTTGGGCCAAAACATTGGCATCGCGTAAAATCGCCCTTCCAAGCTTATCAGGGACCCAATAACTGACCCAAGGGGCCTCCCATGTCCCATAGGGGTCTCCCTTACGATATGGGCTGAAAATATTAACGTCGAAAACATTGCGTAAAATGGCCCAGAACACGTCCCCTAGAGCATTATCGGGGCCCGGTTGCCGTTTTCTCCCGAAATTTGTTCGGGGACTCTACTATGGCCCTAGGGGACCCCCAATGCCCCGGGAGGGTCCCCTTGATTCCCGAACTCAGATATCACCCATGTCGCCGGTTTTTGGGCCAAAACATTGGCATCGCGTAAAACTGCCCTTACAAGCCTATGAGGGACCCAATAACCGACCCTAGGGGCCTCCCATGTCCCATAGGGGTTTCCGTATGATATGGGCCGAAAATATTAACGTCAAAAACATTGCGTAAAATGGCCCAAAACACGTCCCTTAGAGCATTCCCGGGGCATGGGTGCTCACGGGGCCCGGTCATGGTGCTGCGTCGTTGGGTCCTGGTGCTGCAATGCATGGGTCATGGTGCTGCATCGTGTTGCATCGCATGGGTCATGGTGCTGCATCGTGTTGCAACGCATGGGTCATGGTGCTGCATCGTGTTGCATGGCATGGGTCATGTTGCAGCATCGTGTTGCATCGCATGGGTCATGGTGTTGCATCGTATTGCATCGCATGGGTCATGGTGTTGCATCGTGTTGCATCGTGATGCAACGCATGGGTCATGGTGCTGCATCGTGCTGCAACGCATGGGTCATGGTGCTGTATCGTGTTGCATCGTGCTGCATCGCATGGGTCATGTTGCTGCATCGTGTTGCATCATGCTGCAACGCATGGGTCATGGTGCTGCATCGTGTTGCATCGTGCTGCAACGCATGGGTCATGGTGCTACAACGCATGGGTCATGGTGCTGCAATGCATAGGACAAGGTGCTGCAACGCACGGGTCATGGTTCTGCAACGCCAAGGGTAATGGTGCTGCAACGCCATGGATCATGGTGCTGCAACGCCATGGGTCATGGGGCTGCGTCATGGGACATGGGTCATGGGGCTGCGTCATGGGACATGGCTCATGGGGCTGCGTCATGGGACATGGGACAAGGTGCTGCGTCATGGGGCATGGGACATGGGACAAGGTGCTGTGTCATGGGGCATGGGACATGGGACAACGTGCTGCGTCATGGGACATGGGTCATGGTGTTGCATCATGGGACATGGGACAAGGTGCTGCGTCATGGGACATGGGACAAGGTGCTGCGTCATGGGACATCAGACATGGGACAAGGCGCTGCGTCATGGGACATAGGACAAGTTGCTACGTCATGGGACGTGGGACAAGTTGCTGCGTCATGGGACAAGGTGCTGCAGCGTCATGGGACAAGGGTGTTGCAGCGCCTCCGGCCAAGGTTTTCATACTTAGCACCTCTAGGACATGTTATTCATACTTGGGACGTTTTCATACTTAGCACCCACATGACTTAGCATCTTTCCTTGAGTCCTTCCTAGGCCGGTGGACTTATTCATGCTTAGCACCGTGCGTCCCTTGCATCCTTTGTAAAACCTCTTTCTTACCCAACATAGCAAGAATTGGAGATTTGGGGGGAACGCGGGGGGGGGGGGGGGGGAGGCGAATCTAAGCAACTAGGGCTGAATCTCAGTGGATCGTGGCAGCAAGGCCACTCTGCCACTTACAAAGGATTCAACTCGTCGCTCGGTGGGAATTGTACTTCAAGGCGTCCCTCGCGCCGCATTCGCTGCGCTGGCTTAGCCTACGACACGTGCCCTTGGGGCTCGAGGCCCCTACTGCTGGTCGGCAATCGGGCGGCGAGCGCATGCGTCACTTCTGGCCCGGATTCTGACTTAGAGGCGTTCAGTCATAATCCAGCACACAGTAGCTTCGCGCCGCTGGCTTTTCAACCAAGCGTGATAACCAATTGTGTGAATCAACGGTTCCTCTCGTACTAGGTTGAATTACCATCGTGACACTGTCATCAGTAGGGTAAAACTAACCTGTCTCATGACGGTCTAAACCCAGCTCACGTTCCCTGTTGGTGGGTGAACAATCGAACACTTGGTGAATTCTGCTTCACAATGATAGGAAGAGCCGACATCGAAGGATCAAAAAGCAACGTCGCTATGAACGCTTGGCTGCCACGAGCCAGTTATCCCTGTGGTCACTTTTCTGACACCTCTAGCTTCAAATTCCGAAGAGCTAAAGGATCGTTAGGCCATGCTTTCACGGTTCGTATTCGTACTGAAAATCAGAATCAAACGAGCTTTTACCCTTCTGTTCCGCACGAGATTTCTGTTCTCGTTGAGCTCATCTTAGAACACATGCGTTATCTGTTAACAGATGTGCCGCCCAGGCCAAACTCCCCACCTGACAATGTCCTGCGCCCGGATCGGCCCGCAAAGTTTACCTGCGCATGGTTGAATTTCTTCACATTCACATTCAGAGCACTGGGCAGAAATCACATTGCGTTAATATCCGCAGGGACCACCGCAATGCTTTGTTTTAATTAAACAGTGAGATTCCCCTTGTCCGTTCCAGTTCTGAGTCGACTGTTCAACGCCCGGGGAAGGCCCCCGAAGGAGCCGTTCCCAGCCCGTCCCCCGACAGCCGACGGGTTCGAGACTAGGACCCCCGTGCCCAGCCCTTAGAGCCAATCCTTTTCCCGAAGTTACGGATCCATTTTGCCGACTTCCCTTGCCTACATTGTTCCATCGACCATTTGCTGTTCACCTTGGACACCTGATACGGTTATGAGTACGACCGCACATGATCAGTACTCGGTCCTCCGGATTTTCAAGGGCCGCCAGGGGCACACCGGACACCACGCGACGTGCGGTGATCTTCCAGTTGCTGGACCCTACCTCCGGCTGAGCCGATTCCAGGGTGCGCAGGCTGTTAAACAGAAAAAATAACTCTTCCCGAGGCCTCTGCCGACGTCTCCGGACTCCCTAACGTTGGCGTCAACTGCCATGTCCCGGTTCAGGAATTTTAACCCGATTCCCTTTTGAAGCTCGCGCGAAACGCACTATCGGACGGGCTTCCCCCGTCTCTAAGGATCGACTAACCCATGTGCAACTGTCGTTCACATGGAACCTTTCTCCTCTTCGGCCTTCAAAGTTCTCATTTGAATATTTTCTACTACCACCAAGATTTGCATCGACGGCCGCTCCGCTCTGGCTTGCGCCACAGGTTTTGCAGCGACCGCTGCGCCCTCCTACTCATCGGGGCCTGGCACTTGCCCCGACGGCCGGGTATAGGTCGCGCGCTTCATTGCCATCCATTTTCGGGGCTAGTTGATTCGGCAGGTGAGTTGTTACACACTCCTTAGCGGATTTCGACTTCCATGACCACCGTCCTGCTGTCTTAATCGACCAACACCCTTTATGGGATCTAGGTTAGCGCGCAGTTGGGCATCGTAACCCGGCTTCTCTTTCATCCTGCATCGCCAGTTCTGCTTACCAAAAATGGCCCACTTGGAGCTCTCGATTCCGTGGCGCTACTCAACAAAGCAGTCGCGCCGTCGTATCTATTTAAAGTTTGAGAAGAGATCGAGGGCATTGCGCCCCCGATGCCTCTAATCATTGGCTTTACCTGATAGAACTCGCGTATGAGCTCCAGCTATCCTGAGGGAAACTTCGGAGGGAACTAGCTACGAGACGGTTCGATTAGTCTTTCGCCCCTATACCCAATTCAGACGAACGATTTGCACGTCAGTATTGCTTCGGGCCTCCACCAGAGTTTCCTCTGGCTACGCCCCGCTCAGGCATAGTTCACATATTTCAGGTCCCGACAGGTATGCTCTCACTTGAACCCTTCTCAGAAGATCAAGGTCGGTCGGTGGTGCACCCGCTAGGGGATCCCACCAATTAGCTTCCTTGCGCCTTACGGGTTTACTCGCCTGTTGACTCGCACACATGTCAGACACCTTGGTCCGTGTTTTAAGACGGGCCGAATGGGGGGCCCGCAGGCCAACGCCAGGAGCGCGCAGGTGCCGAAGCACACCGTGAGGGCGCGCTGCCTACCACGATCGCGAAGACGACGCTCCCGAAAACCGGGGTTTAGCCGCCCTCCCAATCCGCGTCGGTCCACGCCCCGAGCCGATCGGCGGACCGGCTATTGCTGTTCCACATCCGACCGAGACGCATCGCCGACCCCCATCCGCTTCCCTCCCTACAATTTCAAGCACTCTTTGACTCTCTTTTCAAAGTCCTTTTCATCTTTCCCTCGCGGTACTTGTTCGCTATCGGTCTCTCGCCAGTATTTAGCCTTGGATGGAATTTACCGCCCGCTTAGGGTTGCATTCCCAAACAACCCGACTCGGCGATAGGTTCCGGGCACGACGGGGCTCTCACCCTCTCTGACGCCCCTTTTCAGGGGACTTGGGCTCGGTCTGCCGCATAGGACGCTTCTCCATACTACAATTCGGACGGCGAGGCCGCCGATTTTAAAGCTGGGCTCTTCCCGGTTCGCTCGGCGCTACTAGGGCAATCCTTGTAAGTTTCTCTTCCTCCGCTTATTGATAAGCTTAAACTCAGCGGGTAGCCCCGCCTGACATGGGGTCGCAACGGTTGTGAGCGTTCGCTCGGGGTCCTTCGAGCTCCCCTGGCGACGTGGTTGCGCAGCGCGATCCGTGAGGTTTTAATCCACCAATCGCCGCGGTTGCTCGTCGTCGTGGGCTCCCTATTTAGG
>CM076152.1:20240000-20270000 GCA_038025085.1 Tetragonia tetragonoides
TAAGGACATAACGAGCAAGCGTGATTATCGTCGATTGGTTGGAGCATACTTACTGTTGGTAGTGTATTAGTGGTAAGCGCTCATGCCTACCTTTTTCCAAAGCCCCATCAAAACTATTTTGATGTGTTATGTGCTAATTGAGAAATTGTTGTGAATTTAATATGCAAAGCATGATTAAATTATAGAAAACGGGTACATTCTCGACGCTTTTCCCGTTATTTTTCGACGCCAAAAAGCATTTGGATAGTAACTCTCAACGCTTTTTAATCAGTGACGAGATTTTCTCAACGCTTTACTGTGACGAAACTGACTGAACTTTTGACGCTTTTTCTAGTCGGAAAAATTAATTTCTCGACGCTTTCTACTGTCGAGCACATATCTAGACACCAAAAAGCGTCAAGAAAAGGCGCGCATCAGTATTTACGCTCGATGCTACATGAAGCGTCGAGAGAAAAGTGTCGAGAAGTCGCGCGATTTCTAGTAGTGATATATTGTCGTTATTATGAAGTTATTAGCATGATTCACTACTGTAAATATGATTTATAATTAGCATGTCGATGGTATCATGTTTTGGGAATTAATTAGTCCATGTGATGATTATTGGACAATTATTGAATGGTGAATTGTGAGTATTATTATGTTATTAAATAAGTGCTAATTGATATGGGTATTATTGAGTGCTAGTGAGCACCTATCTATTATTGATAGAATGTCTTTGGATGATTGTGAATTTTTGGATATCGTGTTACTCTGCCGAAGTGCTGCCGAAATTAGGCTAGACATTACTTGTCATCATTATTGAATTATAGTCGTATTGAATTAAAGCATGTTTAATTCTCATCGTATTGAATTATCATTATCGTCGTTATTTACTATTCATTGTCTTGAGCATGAAATGAATTAGTAAGTCGTGGTCTCGTAGTACCACTTATGTCAACCAATGCAAATTATGTGAATTGAATTAAATGAGAGTAAGACTCCTAATGGATCCCTAGGAGTAGTCGAGCCATCGGGATTCCACCTAATGGTGTAGTTCAAGGGATGAGTGATTCCCAAGTTACTTATGGACATCTCACAGTGTGTCTGGGACGGATCATTCCCCATTTATTAAGTCCTCTAGGCTTGTGTAATTGTACTCGAGGTAGTGTGCACACTAGAGTCATTAAGTCCATGGCGTGATTGTATCTTCGATAAACAGTATGGGTAATCGCTGTTTTATAAGCTCTCTTACATCTCTCTAATCAAGACGGATTGTCTGTGTCGTATTTCGTATGATCACTATACAAGAATCGTATGTAAAAGAATGTCGTTATGCGTATGCTTGATTATCTGCTGATGTGCGTATGCAAATGAATTTCAATGATTCTTCTAAAACCTCAGGTATGATTTGCGAAATATTTTTACTGGGTACGGATGACGTTTATTCAGTTTATCTGATTTTTGTTTCTCTTCTGTTTCTTTTCTTTTCTTCTGTATTTTTGTTTCCGTCACGGAAACCAAAGTGCAGTTTAGATTGATTGAGGACGTACAGCTTGGAAGGTTAGAGTTGGCGTCAGTTTATAGAACTGTTTCTGTTTGGATTAGATCGTGGGAATTGGTTATTTTGGATTTGGTTTTGCCCTTGAAGGCCAGTTGTAATAAATTTGGTTTAATTGTTTTAGCTCATTATATAGACAACTCTGATATTAACTGTTTTAAATTTATTAAGTTCCTTAGAAGCTCCTTTTGATACCTAGTCTTTCTTTCTGCTTAGCATTTACTCCTTAGTGATAAATGTTGCAGTAACTACCATTGGGTCCGTGACGGTTCGGCGGTGTCGAGTCGTGGATAGCGACGTCGATAGTTCCCTGGAAATCGTTGCGAATTCGGGGGTATTAAAAATGGTATCAGAGCCCTAGGTTTAAAAAGGTAGCTTAGGATTAATAAATGAATTAATAAAGATTAGTTTCATATTGGGAAAAATAAAATATAATTAAATCCGTTGAGCGTAGTAGTCCTAGAAGATAGGAATTATTTGAAATCACTTTGCTTGTGATTTATAATGTTCTCATTTTTTGATTGTCTACTTGTAGATGGTAAGGACAAAGAAAGACCGCTCGAATGACGACTGCACACCAAGGGGCACGCGCCTTAGCCCATCCTGCACCACTTGCAGCGTATGTGGCTTCATCGGATAGTGAATCGATAGGAAACGATGCGAACGTACGCCGCGGAACCCCGTGATGGCCGCACGCGCCGAGGCCGCGCATCCTGCGCCAGTCGCCGCACCTGTTCCCGCGCGCATACCCGCGCCTGTTGCTGCCCCAGTTGCCGCACCTGCTGCATATGTGGATGAAGAGGAAGATCCCTCTGAGCATACTGCACCGGATGAGGATGATGATATACCGGAATTGGAGGATATTGGTGTTGAGAGCGACAACAACATTGCACATACTGCGCACCTACTACTGCTACACCTACTCCTGCTGCGGATTGGTCTCCTCCTGTGGAACCATTCTTTGCTACTGATGCTGAACTCGAGGATATACGTACATACGACGTGCTTATACTACGATCGAGCGTTATCAGTACGAGAATCGCACGAGGCTACATGAAGGCTTATGGGTAGAGCTACTACTGGCTGGTCTACCTAACATCCATTCTTAGATGGGACTCAAGGAGAAGTACGACGATGTAGTCTCCAAGAGTGGTCATCTCCACGAGAAGAAGTATGGTGAAGGTATGAGACAGTGTCTCTGCTTTAAAGGCATTGCAGCTGAGTTATGCCTGTCCAAGTTCGAAGGAAAGGTCAACCGCATGCTAGTTCCAGCGCCAAAGGACATATGCGAGACTTGCTGGACGAGGAAACGCAAACACACCGACGATTTCAGGAAGCATTTCATGCCTCAGAAGTTTGGTGGTTATTCCTATCCGTACACGCCCTGCAGGGAGGTGAAGCCTCGAAAGAAGGATGATCATGATGAGTCCCCTAGTGCCAAGAAGATGCGTGCTAGTGTCAAGTAGAACTAGATGATTGCTTTAGTAGTTTTACTTGAGTTTTATTGAATTTTTAGAGTATTGTGATGGCCCTGCGTGGTCAAATTTCTATGATTGGTGTAGTTGTATAGGCAACAAATATTTTGACTATTATTTACTGCAATTTGTCTCGTTGCAAGACTACTTCATTTGATTATATGATATCGTTGAGTATTTGTTTTATATGATTGTTTTATCACATAATTGCATGGTTGACTCATAGCGTCATAATGCTATCTCGTATTGCCTAGACATGATGGGAAATCCATGTCGAAGTTATGGCGAAATTTTCAATGAGCATGATCGTATTAAATGTGAGCCAAAGGCTAAGCATGTATTGTATGCAATCAAATGTCATTGTTTATTGCCCTACTAAAATAGTATGGAGCCTCGATGTATGAAATGTGAATGTTATTACTTATCAATCGTGTGAGACCAATGTGTCTACTTTGTTATAGCATATCGAGCTATTATGCATGAGAACTGAGAACATTCAAAGCAAGTATGTTGATTAGACCTACAATGTAAGGTCGATCATTGAAACTTATATGCTAATTGCTAATTGTCAAGAGATTGGTTTCAATTATAACCTATATCTCTCAATTAGACCTCAATTTGGGTCGAACGTGCCAACCTTGCTGAAATGGTGATCAACCATTGCTCTTGTATGTCTCAGATTTATTTCAATGGCAACTCAAGACCGACTCGCGAGATTAGAAGTAGCTCTTACCAACGTCGTGGAACACATCACGCGCCAGTTAGAGCACCAAGAGCAAGATCGCAACGCCCAGAACCCTGAGACGCGCAACTTTAGGGATTTCGATGCACTCAAACCTCCGACGTTTGAGGGTGGCTTTGAGCCCACCAAGCTTGAGAACTGGATTATTGAGCTCGAAAAGCTGTTTAGGGCGACTAGTCGGCCCAACAACACGAAAATCAACACCGCCACGTACTACCTGAAGGGTGAGGCTAATAAGTGGTGGAGCGATGTGGGAACTGAGCTGCTTGCTACCGAAGATTTTGGGTGGACCAAGTTCAAAGAGGCTATTCGTGAAAGGTTCTATCCTAGAGCTGTCCGTCGCCAGAAGCAACGGGAATTCGAGAATATCTATCAAGGAAAGCTGTCTGTGGCTGAATACGCAACAAAGTTCAATGAGCTTGCTGCTTTTGCACCTAACTTGGTGACGACCGAAGCTGAGCGTGTCGAGAGGTCCGAGGATGGTTTAAAGTGGGATATTTAGCGTTTTGTTATGGGAAACTTGCTGACGTTCCAAGGATCTTACGAGAAAGCCTTGAACCAAGAGCGTGCTGTGGATCGTTGTGATTCATTGCTCGGAAAGCATAAACGTGACGAAGGGAGTTCTTCCCAGTCGAGTGGCGCAGACAAGAGGCCAAGACCAAACAATGGCAATCACAACAACCAAGGTGGTCAGAACCACAACGGGAACAGGAATCGTGACTCTAACATCCATAGAGCTACGATCTTAGCAAGGAGGAATACGCCTTGTAGTCGCTGCAACAAGACGCATCTTGGCAAGAACTGTCGTGGCGATGTGCTTCAATGCTACGAGTGCAACAAGTGGTCACAAAGCTTCTGAATGCTGGAGTCGTGAAATGAACGGCAATGGTCAGAACCGCGATAATAACTATAATCGTGGTGGAAATGGAAATGGAAATGCTAATCGCGGAAGTAGTGGTAACTACCGTGGAAATGGGGGTTACAACAACAACAACAACAACCGCAACAATACTGCTGACCCTGCTGCGAACAATCAAGCACAACTTCCTGCACCTGCTAATAACCCCGTGCAGAACAACAACAACAACAACAACAACAACAACAACAACAACAACAATAGAGGGGTAAATGGAATGGTCTATGTGATAAACCGCAATGAAGCTGAGGCAAACCCGAATGTGATCGCTGGTACTTTTCTCGTTAACTCTCAACCTGCTTTTGTTTTATTTGATAGTGGTGCAATGCATTCTGTTCTTTCTAAGAGCTTTGCATCTAAGATAGGTTTAGAGCCTAGTTCTGTGTATAGTGCGAATATTAGGATGCTAGATGGCACGATTGTTAATTGTAAAGCGTTGTATGAAAAGTGTCCGATTAGGATAGCTGGTTCCGATTTGCATGCGGACTTGATTCAGATGGACTTGAAGGATTTCGCCGTGATTTTGGGAATGGATTGGTTAGCCAAATATAGGGCTAAGTTAGCATATTACGAACAACGTGTGTCGTTACATGGACCGCATGGTAAGAGGATTACCTACAAAGGAGTCGTGGTCAAGCCAAAGTTGAAAGTAGTGGCGACCATGAAAACAAAGGAATGCACGACTAAGGGTGAAGAAATTTACCTATGTCATGTGGTGAATACGAGTCAAGAGGCCGAAGTTTCGAAACCTATCCCAGTTGTTTCGGAGTACGCCGACGTCTTTCCAGACGAGATTCCCGGAATGCCTCCGCAACGCATTGTTAACTTTACGATCGACTTAGCTCCAGGTTCTGCTCCGATCTCGAAAGCTCTGTATCGTATGGCTCCTGCAGAGATGAAAGAACTAAAGACGCAACTTGAGGAACTACTGGACAAGGGATACATACGTCCTAGTGTATCGCCTTGGGGAGCTCCTGTTCTGTTCGTACGTAAGAAGGACGGTAGTATGAGACTGTGCATAGACTACCGCGAGTTGAACAAGATTACGATCAAGAATTGTTATCCACTGCCGAGGATTGACGACCTATTCGACAAACTTCGTGGAGCGACTGTCTTCTCAAAGATCGACTTACATTCGGGATACTATCAACTCAGGATTTCTGAGCCTGACATTGCAAAGACCGCATTTAGAACGAGGTATGGACACTATGAGTTCACAGTTATGCCTTTTGGGTTGACGAACCGTACGCACCTGCGAAATATTGATGATATTTTGGTCTACTCGAAGAACGCTGCTGAGCACGAGTAACATTTGCGTACCGTTTTGGAGATTCTACGACGACATCAACTGTATGCCAAGTTGTCAAAGTGCGAGTTTGGTTAGAAATTGTTTCTTTCTTAGGACACGTGGTGTCTAAGAGTGGAGTTGATGTTGACCCGGAAAAGATTAGAGCCGTTATGGACTGGTCCGCACCGAAGAGCGTGACCGAGGTTAGCAGTTTTCTTGGGTTAGCTGGATACTATCGTAGGTTTGTGGAAGGATTTTCCAAGATAGCGCAGCCTATGACAAACCTGATGAAGAAGACGACGAAGTTCGTGTGGTCTGAAAAGTGTGAAGCTGCTTTTCAAGAGTTGAAGAAACGTCTTACGAGCGTATCGATTTTGACTTTGCCATCGGGAACTGAAGGTTACGAGGTTGTGTTTTGATGCAACATGGTAAGGTAGTGGCTTATGCCTCAAGGCAACTGAAGAAGCACGACGATAACTACCCTACTCACGATTTAGAGCTCGCTGCTGTCGTGTTTGCCTTGAAGATTTGGAGACATTATCTTTATGGTTCTGCTGTCAAGATGTTCACGGACCACAAGAGTTTGAAGTACATATTCACGCAAAAGGAATTGATATATGCGACAAAGGAGATGGCTAGAGTTATTGACAAAGTACGACATCGATATTCAGTATCACGAAGGGAAAGCTAACGTGGTAGCTGACGCTTTGAGTAAAAAGACTCGTCATTCGTTGAACACTGCTTTAGTACTTCCGAAGGAGATCATTCGTGACTTGCAGAGTCTAGACGTGGAGATTGTGCTAAAAGGTGACGTTCAATGTACTTTAGCGCATATGTCAGTTCGACCAACCTTGCTCGACGAGATCAAGGGTAAACAAAGTGCAGACGAGGATCTTCAACGGATTCTATACCACAAGGACGAGGGTAGATCCGAGGACTTTTCTATATGTCAAGACGGTGTCATGAGATTCCGTGATCGTGTCTGTGTGCCGACTGACCCGGAGATCAAGAGTCAGATTCTGGGTGAAGCTCACAATATGCCTTATTCTGTACATCCTGGTCGAGACAAGCTATACAAAGATCTTTGCCAAATGTTTTGGTGGAGAGGTATGAAGCAAGATGTTGCTGAGTTCGTTGCTAAGTGTCTGACGTGCAAGGAGGTCAAGATTGAGCACAAGAGACCTGGTGGAATGATACAATCGCTTGAAGTTCCTACGTGAAAATGGAATTCAATTTCAATGGACTTTGTCATGGGTTTACCATTGACACAGAAGAAAAACAACGCCATTTGGGTCGTTGTGGATCGTTTGACGAAAGTTGCGAGATTCATCCCAATGAATGACACTTGGGAAATGGAGAAGCTAGCGGATGCTTACGTCAAGGAACTCATGAGACTTCATGGTGTTCCAGAAGATATTGTTTCAGATAGAGATTCGAGATTTCTATCACACTTTTGGCAGAAATTGCAAGAAGCTTTTGGAAGCAAATTGAAGTTCAGTACTGCTTTTCATCCTGCGACTGATGGACAAACGGAAAAGACGATACAGACTTTGGAGGCTATGCTACGAGCGTGTGCTCTCGAGTATCAAGGCTCGTGGGATACATATATTCCATTGATCGAGTTTTCTTACAACAATAGCTATCACTCAAGCATTGATCGAGCGCCTTATGAAGCATTGTATGGTAGGAAGTGTAGATCGCCCGTTTGTGGAACGATATTGGTGAAACTGCAGTTTTGGGTCCTGAGATGATCCAACAGACCGTCGATGTGGTCAAAGTTATTCAAGCGAAGATGCGTAGTGCTCAAGATCGCAGAAATCGTACGCTGATAGAGGTCGTAGACCTGAAGAGTTTGAGGTGGGAAGCAAGGTACTTTTGCGAGTATCTCCTACCAAAGGTGTCATGCGTTTTGGTCGTAAGGAGAAATTGAGTCCTCGTTACATTAGTCCTTACGAAATCCTGGAAAGGATTGGTGAGGTTGCTTATCGACTAGCTTTACCTATGGAACTTGCAAAAGTCCATAGTGTGTTTCATGTCTCTCAATTGAAGCGATACATACATGATCCAACTCATGTCGTTCAACCTGAAGCAATCGACCTCGATGAATGTTTGACTTATGAAGAGTGTCCTATCAAGATAGTGGACCGCAAAGAGCGTTCAACTCGAACAAAGACTGTTCCAATCGTCAAAGTCGTTTGGTCTCGACAAGGTCAAGAGGAAGCAACATGGGAAGCTGAATCCATGATGCGCGAGAAGTATCTAGACCTCTTCCTAGAAGGTACTAGTCCCACTTGAGTTTCGGGACGAAACTCCTTTTAAGGAGGGTAGAATGTCACGCCTCGAAATTTCGTTTTGTTTATCGCTTTGCACGAATTGCATGTTTAAGCATTGCATAGTGCATGTTAACCAACTTAGAATCACGATCGTATTTGCTCATCTTGCATATGTAAGTGTCCTAGAAAAATTGTTGTATACCTTCGCATGGGTAAACTCGTTTTGTTTTGGAAAGTGATTACTTCATGTCTTTTAAGGAGGGTAGAATGTGATACCCCAATATTTTCTATAATTATTATATCGATTTATAAATGATTATAAATAGTTTCGGAGATTAAATCGTATATTCATTTAAGGATTCAATTTATTCAATTAAAGCCATAATAATATTAATTACTATTATTATGGGACTTTGATAATTTGTATTTATTAATTTTGAGGAGTTTAATTAAAATGATTTATATATGAATAAGAATTATTCATATAGTTTTAATTAGTTTTAATTAGCTTTTTTAAACCAGAAAATTATTAAATAAATTCCTAAACCTAATAGTCTTTGACTTGGGTTGACTGAGGGCCTATATAAGGAAAAGATGAGACAACTCATCAGTTTTGCAAACTAAGCCAAACCCTCTCTCTCTCTCTCTCCTTCTCCCTCACTGGCTCTCTCCTCTCTCCTCACCACTCCTCCGGCAGCCCTCGCCGCCCAGTCACCGGAGAACCTCGCCGGCGGTAAGCCCTTCTCCCTCCCTCTCTTTCTCTTTCCTTTTCTCTCTTTTCTTCCCCGCGGGTCCCCCTTTCGCGAGCCTTCACGCACGGCCTCCTGGCCGCCGGACCATCGGGCCGGTGCCCAGGTGGTGACCGGTGGGTGGTCGGCTGTTCCCCCGCCCCGCTCTCTCTTTCTTTTCTTCTCTCTCTCCTTCGCACTCTCTCTCTCTCTCTCTCTCTTCGCGTTTTCTATCTCCTCTCTTCGCCGGCGCTCCGGCGACCACCACCACCGGCCATGGTGGCCAGTGGGTGGTGGTGGTGATGAAGGGTCGGGTCATGGGCCCCATGCATGGGTACCCGTGACCTAGACCGAGTTTTGAAGTTAAGGTTTCGTTTTTATATTTTTCGTAATTATTTAATTGATTTTCAGTATTTTTGATTTAATGTTTTTATTTTTCTGTACTCATTCAGAACCCGAATTTGGATTTTCAAAAGCCCAGATTGGTTGGAATAAATCAAGGAACTTAATAAAAATATCACAATGAGAATTCTTTACTTTTTGTATTTTCATATTTAATAAATACTGATTCGGTAATTGTTTTTAATTAGGACCTAACGAGCAAGCGTGATTATGGTCGATTGGTTGGAGCATACTTACTGTTGGTAGCGTATTAGTGGTAAGCTCTCATGCCTACCTTCTTCCAAAGCCCCATCAAAACTATTTTGATGTGTTATGTGCTAATTGAGAAATTGTTGTGAATTTAATATGCAAAGCATGATTAAATTATATTGTCGTTATTATGAAGTTATTAAGCATGATTGACTGCTGTAAATATGATTTATACTTAGCATGTCGATGTTATCATGTTTTGGGAATTAATTAGTCCATGTGATGATTATTGGACAATTGTTGAATGGTGAATTGTTAGTATTATTATGTTATTAAATAAGTGCTAATTGGTATGGGTATTATTGAGTGCTAGTGAGCACCTATCTATTATTGATTGAATATCTTTGGATGATTGTGAATTTTTGGATATCGTTTTACCCTGCCGAAGTGCTGCCGAAATTTGGCTAGACATTACTTGTCATCATTATTGAATTATCGTCGTATTGAATTAAAGCATGTTTAATTCTCATCGTATTGAATTGTCATTATCGTCGTTATTTACTACATTGTCTTGAGCATGAAATGAATTAGTAAGTCGTGGTCTCGTAGTACCACTTATGTCAACCAATGCAAATTATGTGAATTGAATTAAATGAGAGTAAGACTCCTAATGGATCCCTAGGAGTAGTCGAGCTATCGGGATTGCACCTAATGGTGTAGTTCAAGGGATGAGTGATTCCCAAGTTACTTATGGACACCTCACAGTGTGTCTGGGACGGATCATTCCCCATTTATTAAGTTCTCTAGACTCGTGTAATTGTACTAGAGGTAGTGTGCACACTAGAGTCATTAAGTCCATGACGTGATTGTATCTTCGATAAACAGTATGGTTAATCGCTGTTTTATAAGCTCTCTTACATCTCTCTAATCAAGACGGATTGTCTGTCACTAGTACAAAACCTGTCATAGGCGTCGCCTAATAGGCTCGGTTCTATTAAATAACCGACGCCTATTACAATACGGTGGCATAATTGTAATTAAATGTTAAAACTTGCCGTCGGTTCTTGTAAACAACCGACGCCTAAAGTACAATTTTTTTTAAAAAAAAGCGGAAAAGTATAGGCGCCGGTTCACTTTTAACCACCGACTCCCATACCTAATATTTTAATAATTAATAAAATATAATAAATTGAAAGAAATAGACCAAATTTCTCAATTATTTGTTGACGCCTGTGTTCTCTCCTCACCGCTTCTCTCCTCACCCAGGCCATACCCCTCTCTCTCCAGGCGACTCAAACCGCCCACCGGCCAGGTTTTGTGCGCCACGCTCTCTCTCTCTCTCTCTCTCTCTCCTTGACAGGCCTGTGCTTGAAGGGTTATTCTCTCATTCATCAGATCTGATCAAATGCCTCTCTATACGGTATTCATGACCTCCCTTTCTCTCTCTTCGGTTCTTCGTATCCATGGGATTTTTGTCTGTTTTTGTTGAATCGTTGTAGCTATTTTGTGAAATAAGCGTTAGGGTTTTGATTTTCTGAAATAGATCTTGTCTGATTGAAGGGTTCTAGCTCGTATTTGCGATGTTGATGAAGGTTCGAATGCTATTTTGTTGCGAAGTTTTAGATTTAAAGGTTTCTTTGCGATTTTCGGATCAGATTGAAAATCGGTTTTATTTGCTCGAATTTGTGGTTTCGTTTCTAAATTGTAAATTTTGAGTTTTCGTCATGTTTTATTTTCTTTAGATCTGATTCTAAATTTGTGAAGAATTGTTGAAGTCGAGGTCTTAGCATAGGGTTTCATTCGATTGTTCTGGTTGAGATCTTATACCATAGGGTTTGGTTGAATTGTTATTAATATCTCATACTCTACTCTAGAGTTTGGTTCTATTGAATTTCCATACCTGCGTTCAGTTATTGTTGTGGATATCTTATACCCTAGTAATTGGTTCAAATTGTCATGGCTAGAGTTAGGTTCTGGTTCCTCTATTTTATTTTAGTATTTGCCATAAAACTCTTGTCTTTATGGATCAAATTATCTGGTTCATTGCTTGATTCGTGTTTGCATAATACCTTCAAATTGTCTTTATGGATGAAATACCCCCAAATTATCTGGCATCAAGCGTAAACTACCCTTAGGTGATTTGTTTGATCAGAATAGGTAAGTTTGCTTACTGTAGACTAAATTCAGACCTTATTCTTGGCTTAACTCTGTTTTTTTGCTTGCTCAAATGCTTTACTATATTGAGAAATCAAGGTACCAATTAGTGAGTTAAAGGAGTATTAGACGTTTTCATACATTTTAGCTGCAGAATTTTTTCATTGTTATGATGATCTGTATTCTGATTTAATTACTCACTGTTTGTCTTTGTTATTTCTCTGCTTCGAGGCTTAGAACATAATGATAAATCAGTATATAGTTTGGCTATTCAAAGGATAATAACCAGATTGGAATTTTATTTGCCTAAACTGAACTCATAATTTTCTCATCTTTGTGAGCCCATTTGATTTTCTGCAGCTCGTGTCCTCATTTGATTTGCTGCAGCCACCCCGTCGACTCATTGATTTTCTGCAGCTCTCCTCTACATTGTTACTCGTGTGGTATCATCTCTCTGTCTCTCTCTCTCTCTTTTCTCTCTTTCCCTCTTCAAAGGCCCTCATTCCCATGTTGGTGTTCTTGTAACTTGGCGGAGTGATTGACTACAGGAGGTAGTAGGGACTAGGGAGATAAAAGATGGAAAATGGTGTTTTATTGGGGATTCACTTGACCACACCTAACGGAACCTTCAGGTGCTCGATCTGAATCTTAGCGATTAGCTATAGGGTTATTGTTCTGTTTTATATAAGTTCCAAGTTTGAATTTGTTTCCCTTGTTTTGGAATGGCTGGCAGAATACAGTAGTTGTGGTTGTTTGAGGAAAAGTTAATGCTGATACTTCTATTACTTGTTGTTTAATCCCCTTGTTTACAGCCTAATAATCTCTTGTTAATGTTTGATTTTAGTTGGGCTTGTTAAGGAACACAGGAAGAGACAGAGTCAGTAAGAATTTGGTAATTCATCTCTCCATCCTGGTTCTTGTAATGTGTTTGAAATCTTTGAAGTAGAGATGTATCTTTGTTATCATCTGGCCCTTTATTTGATTTTGTAATTTTCATGTTTTGTGTAAGGAGTTTTTGAACAGATTCCCTTGAACAGCCTGTTTTGCTTTTTTACCTCAGTTGTAAACAAAGCAAGCTTATAATTATTGTTTTATCTGTTAGAAACCAAAGAAATGAGTTCCATAAGAGGGATAATGAATCCTTGGATATAGTTGTTGTAACCTTGTACTGTATGTGGAATTGTGGATAGAATTGCATTTCTTTTGGCCGTGCTTTTTGAGTGGTGGATTGTGAATTTGAGCTACTATCTGTTTTCTGATGCTTATGTGTGTAAAACTGTAAATATAGTTTGCAACTATATCAATGAATTGGGTCCTGTCAAGAACTTGTCAAAATTTGTGACTTATGAAAAGGATCTGTTGCGGAGTCTCAAGATATGCTGTAAGCTGGTGCCATATCTTCTATTCTGTTTTTTTTTTGTTTTGGACCTGTTGTTGGTATCAACCGGGCAAGTCTTGGTTGATTTTTCTGGCTTCATTTGAGCTGGTGGTCCAACCGGTGGTGTGCTGCTATTTCATATATATATATAAACTCAATTGTCTGTTTTCTTTAGTTCTGCAACTCCTTTTCTTCTTCATCAAACTTAATCGAAAAGCTGGTTGAGATTCGAACTTAATCGAAAAGCATCTACGTCTAAGTCTGGTGCTCTGAGCTTCATTTCAACTTGAACATTGAATCATTTCTAATGTTGTAACATATCCTCTCGTATTGCAATTTTAGGAAATGGAACCCAAATCTAAGAAGGTTAACTGTGCACTCACATGCACCTGCTTTCTTTCATAGCTGATTTATCTGCATAGGGTAGATCTATACGAGCTGCTGTTTTCTTTTCTTCTTGTTTCCTCTGTCTCTTGGCTAAATTTGTCACAAGCAAATGATTAGACATGTACTTATTCATAAATCTTCTGTTCCTGTTTTTTTTCTCCCAATTGAATCAATTTTTGTTGCTGATGTGTTCTACTTTTTTGTGTGTCAGGGAGCACAAGTCGTGGGCATGGGTGCAGATTGAGGCGGTTGTTTCTGTGTTCCAGGAAGGCAAAAGCTAATAGCATCCTTTGGTATGGCTTTCATGGTTCTGTGAATGCTCTTCTTTTGGTTCTAGCTTACTCAACTTAGTTTGTTACTGTCTTCTTTTTATCAATCTAATCTATTGTGATAATCAAGTCTTTTTCTATTCAAAGTCAAATACACTTTAGTGTCGTTCGAATTGCTCTCAGATTGACGTTTGGTATATATGTTTTTATATTTTGAAGCCTATTAGCTCAATTGGTAGAGCAATTGTGTTATTGCACAAAAGATGTGGGTTCAAATCCCACATAGGCAAAATATGAAATAGATTTAATTTTGTTGCTGGGCAAGCAAAAAAAAAAAAAAAAAGGAGAATAGGCGTCGGTTGTCTTGGTGAACCGACGCCAATAGTATGTCTATAGGCGTCGGTTCTCTAGATCAACCGACGCCAATAGTATAATTATAGGCGTCGGTTCTCTAGATCAACTGACGCCTATAAAAAGAATAGGCGTCGGTTCTCTAGATCAACCGACGCCTATAGTCATAGTATAGGCGTCGGTTGATTATAACCTTTTGGCGTCGGTTATCCAACCGACGCCTATTCCTTAGAACATTGGCATCACAGCTGTATGCGTCGGTTGAAAATCGATGCCTATGGGGTTTTTAACCGACGCCAATAGGGGTTTTTGTAGTAGTGTGTGTCGTATTTCGTATGATCACTATACAAGAATCGTATGTAAAAGAATGTCGTTATGCGTATGCTTGATTATCTGCTCATGTGCGTATGCAAATGAATTTCAATGATTCTTCTAAAACCTTAGGTAAGGTTTGCGAAATGTTTTTACTGGGTACGGATGACGTTTATTCAGTTTATCTGATTTTTGTTTCTCTTTTGTTTCTTTTCCTTTCTTCTGTATTTTTGTTTCCGTCACGGAAACCAAAGTGCATGTTAGATTTGTTGAGGACGTACAACTTGGAAGGTTAGAGTTGGCGTCAGTTTATAGAATTGTTTCTGTTTGGATCAGATCGTGGGAATTGGTTATTTTGGATTTGGTTTTGCCCTTGAAGGCCAGTTGTAATAAATTTGGTTTAATGGTTTTAGCTCACTATATAGACACTGATATTAACTGTTTTAGATTTATTAAGTTCCTTAGAAGCTCCTTTTGATACCTAGTCTTTCTTTCTACTTAGCATTTACTCCTTAGTGATAAATGTTGCAGTAACTACCCTTGGGTCCGTGACGGTTCGGCGGTGTCGAGTCGTGGATAGCGACGTCGATAGTTCCCTGGAAATCGTTACGAATTCGAGGGTGTTACACAAGCACTCTTTCAAGCAACTACCCCCTAAAGAGTCTTATAAGGTTTAGTGGTTCTGACACGAGTAGACATGGACAGTGCATAACTTTCATACTGGGGTTTTTGAGAGTTTGGATAATTATTTTCCAAAAGTTCAACCTCAAACTTTTCAAGTATATTATTTAGTTACGGAAAAACATTTTTTTTTAAAATTTTTTTCACACAAGGTAGCTATTTAATTTAATTTTTAATTAAAAAATAGGCTGAAAATAGGAAATAAATAGAAATAATATGAGAAAAATTACAAAAACATTGGGAAATATTTTTGAGACCTCACTTTAATATTAGAAATAATTTTGAGACCTCACTCCTCACATTGGCATCGGAAAAACATTGGCATCGCAGCATCGCGCATCCAACTTTTCTCTCTCTAAAATGCTCTCTCCTCTCTCCTCTCCACCGCGCATCCATTGATGAAGCTGTGAGTCCATGGGGAAGAAAGAAAAGACAAAGCGAGCAGCAAAAAAGCAAGGCGATAATGTCGAAAACTCAGTCCCACCATGTCCGACCAAAACTGTGAACCAAAAGCAAAGCTTGAGCATGAACTGCGAAAACCTAGGTCGGGTTGTTCGCAATTTAAGCGATGAATTGGAAGCGCCAGAGGTGTTGACACCGGAAATTCAAACACAAACTGTACACAAATTGGAATTAGCTAGAGAGCAGATTAATACCTGGTTATCGAAAATGAAGGAGAAAGCGAGCACTCATACCTCATCTGAGGATAAAGAAGACGAGCCAGAACAAACTACTCAGCAAAACAACACAGATATTGGTAAGGTCTCTGCCTGGGATAAATTCGACATAACTAAGCTTAGAAATGCTGGTTTTAAACTTGAATTTATTGAACCTGCTATGCATAATGGAATTCCAGTAGGGGAAATTAATCCTAGTGACATTGAAACTGAAATAAATTACTGGAATAAAGTTGTAGTCTGTTATGTCATGGGAGCTCGACCACCAATTACAGTATTTAGTGGTTTTCTGAGGCGAATTTGGGCAAAAAAAGGGATGAACAAAATAGCCATGATGAAAAATGGTCTGGTTCTGGTTCGATTTGATACACTTGAACAGAGAGATGCTGTAATTCAGGAAGGAGTGTACCATTTTGACAACAAGCCTATGATAATCAGACCTTGGTCTGAAAATGTGGATTATGATAAGGAAGAATTAACCTCAGTGCC
The DNA here is from genome assembly GCA_038025085.1 of Tetragonia tetragonoides. NCBI lineage: Eukaryota > Viridiplantae > Streptophyta > Magnoliopsida > Caryophyllales > Aizoaceae > Tetragonia > Tetragonia tetragonoides. The sequence continues at coordinate 20,256,249 of CM076152.1, forward strand.
TATTTGGGTGAAATTCCCAGGTTTAAATGTGAAGTATTGGAATGCTAAGGGGTTAAGCAAAATTGCTAGCCTTGTTGGTAGGCCAATGATGGCAGATAAGAACACTGAGCTAAAAGTAGGAATTCAGTTTGCAAGGGTGTTAATTGAAGTGAAAATTGGAGATGAGTACCCTGAGAAAGTTAATTTCAAGAATGAAAAAGGGAACATTGTGGAACAGGAGGTAGAATATGATTGGAAACCAAGCATTTGTAGCCACTGTAAGCAGCATGGGCATGGAGAAACTGACTGCAGGAAGAAGATTGCTGCTGCAGCTCCTGTGGCACAATCTGTGCCTATGCAGAATAGGCCTCCAGCACAAGCAAACCCTAGAACAATGCAATGGCAGAATGCAGGGAGAGGAAGAGGAAGAGCAGGAATTACAGGGAAGGGGCAGAGAGCAGGGAGAGGGGTGTACAGGCAAAAACAACAACAAACCCAGACACTGAACTCATTTGAAGCACTGCAAGATAAAAGAAGAGCAGGAAGAGCAGAAAACTCAAGGGGAAACAGCAGAACATGTATCAAAGGAGGATATGCTTCCTGAGATGGTGCCAACACATGGTAAGTCTCCTACCTTGACTAATAGTCATGGATAGGATCCTTATATGGAATGTGAGAGGCCTACATGGCCCTAATAAACAGAAAGATGTGAGTTTTTTCTGTAAAAAAAATAATTGTGGCATGGTGGTTCTGCTAGAAACAAAAATTAGGAAAATTAATTTAGCAAAATGCAAGAGAAATTTCATGCCAGAGTGGGAATCAATTAGCAACCATAATAATCATAGATTAGGTAGAATCTGGATTAGATGGTTACCAAATTATTTCCATGTTAATGTGTTATTTTCATCTGTGCAAATGATGACTTGCAAAGTGTTTAATATTGTGAAAAAAAAAGAGTTTGTGGTGAGTTTTGTGTATGGGCTGAATGAAAAAGAGGAAAGAAAGCAACTGTGGCAGGACCTTTCTGACTATGCACTGAACTGCAACGTACCATGGATTGTTGGGGGGGACTTCAATAATGTATTAACACCTGGTAATAGGAAAGGAGGTGCCCCAGTCACATATTCTGAAGTACAGGACTTCAAGGACTGTTTAGAGGACTGTAAACTAACAGAACTGAGCTGGACTGGGTGTGAATTTACTTGGAACAATAAGCATGAAAGGGGAGGGAGAGTTTATTCTAAAATAGATTGGGTTTTTGCCAACAGCCTTTGGATTCAGGAATTTGATCAATGTGATCTTAAATTCCATACAGAGGATGTGTCTGATCATTCCCCAATTTGTTTAACTATGCACAGAGAGCCCACAAAAAATAGAAACAACCCCTTTAAATATTTCAACATGTGGAGCCTCCACTCTGATTTTCAAGCTAAGGTGCAGCAAGCTTGGAACATCAGAATACAAGGCACAAACTGAAAAATGTGAGAGGAGTGCTGAAAAAGCTAAATAGAGATGAATTCAGTGGGATACTAAAGCAAGCTGAGATAGCTAGGAGTATAATGAATCAATCACAGAATACAGCAAATCAGGACCCTCTAAATGAGACCATACAGCAAGAGGAAGTGCAAGCAAGGAAGAGATATAATGATCTGAATATGGCAGCAGAGAACTTCCTACAACAAAAGAGCAAGGCAAAATGGATTCAACTAGGGGATGGAAACACTCAATTTTTCCATGCACTTATGAAGCAAAAAAGGCAGCAGCACAGAGTACACTCCATTAAGACACAGGAAGGTACCTTGCTAGAGGAAAAGAACCAGATTGTGAAGGAATTTGTGGAATTCTACAGAGGAATGCTAGGAGTTGCTGGAATCAGAGCCACTTCAGCAGAAAGCAGCTTCTTCTCAGCAGGACACAGACTAGACATACACCAACAAATGTCTCTGATTGCCCCTGTGACTGCTGAAGAAGTACAGAGAGCTATGTTTGAAATTGACTGTAATAAAAGCCCAGGCCCTGATGGATTTGGATCAGGGTTTTTCAAAGAAGCATGGCAAACAGTGGGGCAGGAAGTGACAGAGGCCATTATTGATTTTTTTGAGTCTTCCAAAATGCTAAAAGAAGTGAATGCAACTAACTTATGTCTTGTGCAGAAAATATCAAATCCTGAAAAGGCTTCTGATTACAGACCCATAGCCTGTTGCAACACCATCTACAAGTGCATCTCCAAGATCCTATGTGGAAGACTGGCAAGAGTACTACCAGAACTAATTTCTGTAAACCAGGGAGCTTTTGTGGAACAAAGATCCATAGTCCACAACATTATGATTTGTCAGGATCTAATCAAGCACTATAACAGAAAACAATCCTCCCCAAGATGCCTGATGAAGATTGACCTCAAGAAAACCTATGACACAGTACACTGGGGTTTTATCAAGGAAATGATGCAAGGATATGGATTCCCATTGAAATTTAGTGGGTGGATACTAGAGTGTGTGCAAACAGCAAGCTTCAGTATCAACCTGAATGGGGAAGCCCATGGATATTTCACTGCAAAGCGTGGCATTAGACAAGGAGACCCAATTTCTCCACTAATTTTTGTGCTAGTGATGGAATACCTGTCGAGAATCTTGAAGATAGCTTGCATGGACAACAGCTTCAATTGGCACCCCATGTGCAAAGAACTTGCACTAAGTCATCTATGCTTTGCAGATGACTTGATGTGTTTCTGCAAAGCTACACCTGACTCTGTGAATATCCTAATGGAGTGCCTGAATTACTTCTCACAAGCCACTGGTTTATGTGCAAACCAGGAAAAGTCAAGCATTTATGTGGCAGGGATTAGTGAACAAGAGAAAAGGGTGCTGGTGAGCCTCTCAGGGTTTCAGGAGGGTACATTGCCAATGAAATACCTAGGTGTCCCTCTATCCCCATCAAAATGGAGCAAAATGGATTGTGAATGCTTGATGGATAAAATGACAAAAAGACTTCACACATGGGCTTCCAGGAACCTCTCATATGCAGGAAGGGCACAACTAATAAATTCTGTATTATTATCTATACATGTCTACTGGTCAAGCATATTTGTTATGCCTGCTGGAGTACTAAAAAGCATAGAGAAAAAATGCAGATTGTTTCTTTGGGGGGAACTGACCTCAAGCACAAAACTAGCCTGGTGGCTTGGGAAGTAGTATGCAAACTAAGGAGAAATGGGGGGATAAATATTAAACATTGCAAATGGTTTAATATAGCCCTAAATGGGAAGCACATATGGGATCTAGCCACAAAAAAGGATACATTGTGGGTGAAGTGGATTAATGGAGTTTATTTGAAAGGAAGAAATTTCTGGAATTATGCTCCTGTATGGGGAGCCAGCTGGTATTGGACTAAGCTCAACAAGATCAAAAGTCACTTCCAGGAGCACTATTCAACAAGAGGGGTATGGAGGGAAACTGAAAATGGAATGTACTCAGTTGCTAGTGAATACAGAATTTTGATGGGAAATATGCCAAAATACAGACATTATGTCCTGATATGGGGAAGAATTTCTGTACCTAGGCTCAGCTTCTGTCTATGGTTGGCGCGAATGGGGAGATTACTGACCAAAGACAGGCTACATAATATGGGGTTCCTTAATGGAGACACCATATGCTACCTGTGCAAAGAGGAGACAGAAAGTCACGACCATCTGTTTTTAGCTGCAGTATTTCAACAGAGATAATGAAATAGGTACTGACATGGCTACATATTTCTGCAAGAGGAATCACAATTCAGGGGCTACTAAACTGGATGAGTAGACAGAAATGCTCGAGATTCAGAAAGGAAGTGTATGCAGCTGGAATAGTAGCAACTGCATACTGGATTTGGAGAGCCAGAAATCTGATATGCTTTGAAAAGAGCAGGCTACCAGCAACACAGATTATGCAACATATACAGCAAGCAATCAGAGTCAGAATCCAATAGTGCAGCAGCAACAGGAAGCTAAAAAGCAAGGATAAAAGATGGATAAGGCAACTGTGAGCCTGAATCAGATGGAAGCAGAGAATCAGGAAAATGGAAGAAATACAGAAGCACTGCAACAGGAGAGCAGCTTACAACAGGCTGCAGCAGAGACTTCTGAAGGGAACCAGTAGCAGAATGCAGAAGATAGACTGCAATCCAGGTAGAAGAATCCAGCAGGAAAAAAGGACAGCAGGCTCCAGGAAGGATACAGAAGCAGATTGGTACAGAGAGAATCTGAAGCAGAACAAATGCAAGGAATAGGCAGAAGTGCAGGAACTCAGGCAGCAGGTTCCAGCAGGTAATCAGCAACAGGTTGAAGAAGCAAGGCAGAATGAAGAAATATAACAGATCCAAGCAGAGTTGAAAAGCTAAAAGGAATTGTAATATTTTTAGCTATTTATGTTTTTGTATTTTGCTGTAAGTCAGAAATAATTTTTGCAAATTGTAATGTTTACAGAGATGGTGAGGAAGAATTTTTGCAAATTGTAATGTTTACAGAGATGGTGAACCACTGCCTGTAGTGAGTTGCACCAGATTGAAGGGTTGTAAGGTATTAGAGGGATGCAGCAAAAAGGAACCCTACCTAGTAGGTGGCCTTGGATCTGCATTGCCTAAGGACTGTAATCTTGTTACATTACAGAGAGCAATAATACAATTTCTGACTTGCACCAAAAAACATTGGCATCACGTAAAACCGCCCTTAAAAGCCTATCAAGGACCTAGTAACCGATGCTGGGGGCCTCCCATGTCCCCTATGGGTCTCCCGTACGATATGGGGCGAAAATATTAATGTCGAAAACTTTGCGTCCGGGGGCCCAAAACACGTCCCCTAGAGCATTCCCGGGGCCCGGATGCCGTTTTCGCCGGTGACCCCCGGTGCCCCGGGAGGGTCACCTTGATTCCCGAACTCAGATATCACCCATGTCGCCCGTTTTTGGGCCACAGCAAGCAAAGCCAAGAACACAGCAATGGCAGAATGCAGGGAGAGGCAGAGGCAGGATGGGCAATGCAGGGAGAGAGACAAGGGCTGGAAGAGGTTTCTATAGACAAATCCAACAGACTAACAATACAGCAACCCAATTACAGAATCCATTTGACATACTCCAAGATGTAGATGGGGATCAGGAGGGAAGACAGGCACAAGGACAAGTAACAGTGCCAGGAATGCAGGAAGAACAAGCATCAGAGGAAGTACCAGTACATGGTAAGACTCCTATCTTGATTAGTAGTCATGGATAGGATGTTTATTTGGAATGTTAGAGGCCTGAATGGCCCAAACAAGAAGAGGGATGTGGCCCTCTACTGTAAAAAAAAATAAATGTGGATTGGTGGCTTTTCTTGAAACAAAAATTAGATTAGGTAATTTGGAAAAATGCAAAAATAGTTTCATGCCAGAGTGGGAATCATTTAGTAACCACAATGAACACAGACTTGGTAGAATATGGATTAGGTGGTTACCTAATTATTTTCATGTTGATATTATTTTTTCCTCTGTGCAAATGGTCATATGTAATGTGAGAAACAAGGAGGGGAAAAAGGATTTTGTGGTGAGTTTTGTATATGGAATGAATGAGAAAGAAGATAGGAAGCAACTGTGGAAGGATATGAATGATTTTGCTACTACCTGCAACAAACCATGGATTGTTGGAGGGGATTTCAACAATGTTTTGCTACCTGAGAACAGACAAGGTGGTTTGCCAGTCACCTTTGCTGAAATTCAGGATTTTAAATCCTATATAGATAGCTGTTTCTTAAATGAAATGAGTTGGTCTGGATGCCCATATACCTGGAACAATAGGCATGAAGAGAGGGGAAGGGTATACTCTAAGATAGATTGGGTTTTTGTCAACAGTTTATGGATGCAGGAGTTTGACCAGTGCACCCTACAGTTCATGCCAGAGGATGTATCTGATCATACCCCTATCTACATAACCCTGCACAAAAACCTAAATATAAATAAAACCCCCTTTAAATTCTTTAATATGTGGTGCCTCCACTCTGAATTCCTAGCCTTGGTGCAGCAAGCATGGAATTGTAGAACACAAGGTACAAAAATGTTTAGGGTTTACCAAAAACTGAAAAATGTGAAACATGCATTAAAAAAGCTTAACAGAGCTGAGTTTAGTGATATTTTAGTTCAGACTGATATTGCTAGATCAGAAATGAATCAAGCATAGGAAGATGCAAACAAAGAGCTACTGAATGAGATACTGCAGAAGGGAGAAATTCAGGCTAGGAGAAGGTTCAATGACCTAAACCTGGCAGCTGAGACATTCCTACAACAAAAGAACAAGGCTAGATGGGTGCAACTGGGAGATGGAAATAATCAGTTTTTCCATGCAATTATGAAACAGAGAAGGCAACAAAACAGATTGCACTCCATACAGACACAAGAGGGCATCTTATTGGAGGATAAAGATTTGGTTATCGAAGAATTTGTGCGGTTTTACAGGAAGATGCTGGGGGTATCAGGCACCAGAGGCACTACAACAGAGGAGAGTTTCTTTTCAGCAGGGAAAAAACTAAATATGCAACAACAGATGAGCATCAGTGCACCAGTGACTGCTGAGGAAGTACAGAGAGCTATGTTTGACATTGATAGGAATAAAAGCCCAGGCCCTGATGGCTTTGGCTCAGGTTTCTTCAAGGAAGCATGGAGTATTGTCGGGGAAGAAGTGACCAATGCAATTGTAGATTTTTTTGAATCCTCTAAAATGCTTAAAGAGGTGAATGCAACTAACCTTTGTCTTGTGCAGAAAATAGGGAACCCTGAAAAAGCCTCTGATTTTAGACCTATAGCATGCTGCAACACCATATACAAATGCATTTCAAAGATCCTATGTGGGAGATTGGCAACAGTGCTACCTGACCTCATCTCTGTGAACCAGGGTGCCTTGGTGGCACAGAGGTCAGTTGTGCACAACATCATGATATGTCAGGACCTAATCAAGCACTACAACAGGAAGCAATCCTCACCTAGATGCTTGATGAAGATAGACCTGAGGAAAGCTTATGATACAATACACTGGAGTTTTGTCAAGGAGATGCTGCAAGGGTATGGCTTCCCAATTAAGTTCATTGGCTGGATACTGGAATGTATACAAACTGGAAGTTTCAGCATCAACATAAATGGAGGGGTGCATGGATTCTTTCTTGCTCAACGTGGCATCAGGCAAGGAGATCCAATATCCCCATTGATATTTGTGCTGGTCATGGAGTATTTCTCAAGGATTCTGAAACTAGCATGTATGGACAAAAGCTTCAGTTGGCACCCCATGTGCAAGGAACTAGCTTTGAGCCACTTGTGCTTTGCTGATGATTTGATGTGTTTCTGTAAAGCAACCCCTGAATCTGTAAGTATAATGATGAATTGCATAAATTACTTTGCACAAGCTACTGGTCTGCATGCAAATAAGGAGAAATCTAACCTGTACATAGCTGGTGTGGATGAGGAAACAAAAAGAGAATTGTTAGCATTATCTGGGTTCAGGGAGGGTACATTACCTATGAAGTACTTGGGAGTCCCACTTTCCCCATCTAAATGGAGCAAAATTGACTGTGAGTGCTTGGTTGATAAAATGACCAAAAAATTGCAGATATGGGCTTCTAGGAACCTATCATATGCAGGAAGAGCTCAACTCATAAATTCTGTGCTTTTCTCTATACATGTGTACTGGTCTAGCATTTTCATAATGCCTGCAGGGGTACTTAAAAGTGTAGAACAAAAATGCAGATATTTCTTATGGGGTTCCACTGAGCAGAAGCATAAAACCAACCTGGTGGCATGGGATATAGTATGCAGATCTAGGAAAAATGGGGGCATAAACATAAAAAATTGCAAATGGTTTAATGTGGCTCTGAATGGAAAACATATCTGGGATTTTGCCACAAAAAAAGATACTTTGTGGGTAAAATGGATAAACGGGATATATCTGAAAGGTACCAATCTCTGGGATTATGCACCAGTGTGGGGTGCCAGCTGGTACTGGACCAAACTCAACAAAATCAAGAGCTATTTCCAGGAGCATTACATAGTCAGAGGGGTCTGGAAAAGAGATGCAGATGGTTGCTATACAGCTGCAAGGGGATACAGCACTTTGATGGGAGATATGCCTAAGTATAGACATGCCAACCTGATTTGGGGAAGGGTAACAATGCCAAGACACAGCTTCTGCCTATGGTTGGCTCAGCAGGGAAGATTGTTAACTAAGGACAGAATGCAGAACATGGGCTTCCTGAATGGGGATGATGTATGCAACCTGTGCAAAGCAAAACCAGAAGACCACAATCACCTTTTCTTCACATGTAACATGGCTGCAGGTGTTTTAGAGCAAGTGAGAAGCTGGCTACAGATTACATCAAGAACAAACACAATTCAGAGCTTGCTGAACTGGATAAGCAGGCAGAAATGCTCAAACTTCAGGAAGGAAGTGTATGCAGCTGGGCTAGCAGCAGCTGTATACTGGCTGTGGAGAAGCAGGAATATTAAACATTTTGTGGGAAGCACTCTTTCTGTGATGCAGATCATGCAGCAGATCCAGCAACCAGTGAGGGTCAGAATACAACAGTGCAGCAGACTGAGAAAAATCAACAGCATGGACAAAAAATGGTTAGAGAGAATTCAATTGCTCTTGCACCACAGTAAACTCAGGCAAAAAGGCAGGATTGCACCAGATGAGCAGCCAGCAGAGACAGCAGGACATCAGTACCTGTATAGGAATCAAGACAACAAACAGCAGGAGGAAGACAACAAGTTGTGATTGCAAGAAAAAAAGGAAAATACATTAGCTCAGGAAGATTGCCCTAGCAGAGGACATTGAGGAAAAGGGTAATAGCAAAGCAGAAGCAGGGGGAAAAAATCCAGTGGAAAAAAGGACAAAAAACTGTAATAATTAGATTGTTATGTATTTTGTATTTTGCTGTAAGTCAGGGATGTTTTTTGTATTTTGTATCTGTTTTTTCAGATAAGGGAACCACTGCATGTAGTGAGTTACCCCTAGGAGAGTAGGGTTGTAAGGAACAAAGGGATGCAGAGGAAGAGGAACCCTACCTAGTAGGTGGCCTTGGAATTGCATTACCTATGGACTGTAATCTGTGTAACATTACAGTAAGCAATAACACATTTTCTGACTTGCACCAAAAAAAAAAACATTGGCTTCGCGTAAAACCGCTCTTACAATCCTATCATCGAACCAATAAGCGACCCTAGGGGCCTCCCATGTCCCATAGGGGTCTCCCGTACGATATGGGCTGAAAATATTAACGTCGAAAAATTTGCATAAAATGGCCCAGAACACGTCCCGAAGAGCACTCCCGGGGCCCGGTGGCCGCTTTTCGGGGACTCTATTATGGCTCTAGTGGACCCCCGGTGCACCGGGAGGGTCACCTTGATTCCGGAACTCAGATATCACCCATGTCGTTCGTTTTTGGGCCAAAACATTGGCATCGCGTAAAACCGCCCATGCAAGCCTATCAGGGACCCAATAACCGACCCTAGGGGCCTCCCATGTCCCATAGGGGTCTCCCGTACGATACGGGCCGAAAATATTACTGTCGAAAACTTTGCGTAAAATGGCGCAAAACACGTCCCCTAGAGCATTCCCGGGGCCCGCTTGCCGTTTTTGCCCGAAATTTTTGCGGGGACTCTACCTAAGGGACCCCCAGTGCCCCCCGACTACTGAAGGGGCTGTTAGCCCAAGCGCCTTCAGCGCCCCCCCCCGGAGTGATAAACGTGTTCACGGGTCGTTCTGCTCGGCAGGTTTCGACAATGATCCTTCCGCAGGTTCACCTACGGAAACCTTATTACGACTTCTCCTTCCTCTAAATGATATGGTTCAATGGATTTCTTGCGACGTCGCCGGCGGCGAACCGCCCACGTCGCCGCGATCCGAACATGTCACCGGACCATTCAATCGGTAGGAGCGACGGGCGGTGTGTACAAAGGGCAGGGACGTAGTCAACGTGAGCTGATGACTCGCGCTTTCTAGGAATTCCTCGTTGAAGACCAACAAATGCAATGATCTATCCCTATCACGATGAAATTTCAAAGATTACCCGGGCCTGTAGGCCAAGGCTATAGGCTCGTTGAATACATCAGTGCAGCGCGCTGCGGCCCAAAACATCTAAGGGCATCACAGACCTGTTATTGCCTCAAACTTCCATGGCCTGGAAGGCCATAGTCCCTCTAAGAAGCTAGCTGCGAAGGTATGACTCCGCATAGCTAGTTAGCAGGCTGAGTTCTCGTTCGGTAACGGAATTAACCAGACAAATCGCTCCACCAACTAAGAACGGCGATGCACCACCACCCATAGAATCAAGAAAGAGCTCTCAGTCTGTCAATCCTTACTATGTCTGGACCTGGTAAGTTTCCCCGTGTTGAGTCAAATTAAGCCGCAGGCTCCACTCCTGGTGGCGTCCTAAAAGTAACATCCGCCGATCCCTGGTCGGCATCGTTTATGGTTGAGACTAGGACGGTATCTGATCATCTTCGAGCCCCAACTTTCGTTCTTGATTAATGAAAACATCCTTGGCAAATGCTTTCGCAGTTGTTCGTCTTTCATAAATCCAAGAATTTCACCTCTGACTATGAAATACGAATGCCCCCGACTGTCCCTGTTAATCATTACTTCAATCCCGAAGGTCAACACAATAGGACCGGAATCCTATGATGTTAGCCCATGCTAATGTATCCAGAGCGTAGGCCTGCTTTGAGCACTCTAATTTCTTCAAAGTAACAGCGCCGGTGGCATGACCCGTCACCACCATGGTAGGCCACTATCCTACCATCGAAAGTTGATAGGGCAGAAATTTGAATGATGCGTCGCCGGTGCAAAGGCCGTGCGATCCGTCCACTTATCATGAATCATCAGAGCAACGGGCAAAGCCCACGTCGACCTTTTATTTAATAAATGCATCCCTTCCAGAAGTCGGGGTTTGTTGCACGTATTAGCTGTAGAATTACTACGGTTATCCGAGTAGCAGGTACCATCAAACAAACTATAACTGATTTAATGAGCCATTCGCAGTTTCACAGTCTGAATTAGTTCATACTTACACATGCAAGGCTTAACCAGGTAGCACCATAAATCGACGCCGGACGCGTATGAGCCTTTCCGAGTGATGGGGAGGTCAACTCGCGCTCGACCATCGTTTGTGCTGAGTGAAGAACGCTAGATTGGACAGCTCAGGCCTTTCAGACCCCTGCCCGCTCAGTGTTCCGGATCCCAGAGAACAGCTAGAGCACGCAGCCCATGCTACAACCGCACCGAAGGCTCGACGTGGGTGCACGACGTGTTCGGCTTGAGATGTCCACCCAGCACCCTTGGGAGGATGCCGGACGAAGATCTCATCTTTTCAAGGTCACGATTACCATCTGTTGGCATCAAACACAGGAAACCATGCTTCACCCAAGGCAATTCGCTCTTGGAGCAATCGATGAAAAGGTCTGTGGGTGTGCGGTTGACTGCACGAGCAGGAACCCCGCCAACCCAAACGGACCGAGTGCCACTCACACGCCTTCACAATTACTGCGCTAGAATCAACCTCGACGTACCCACGAAACTACATAGTAGCCCCATGGATGTCCGAGGGAGACCCCAACGAGCACAACGGTCGGCGTGAAAATCTCGATGAAGGGACGTTCGATACCCACTCGCCGGCTAGACAACTCATCCCGAAGGAGATCACATCCATACGACGTTTATACTTTATACCCACCCATCGGCTAGACGACTCATCCCGAAGGAGATCACATCCATCCGACGTTTAAACCCACAAGCCGGCTAATAGCTCATCCAGAAGGAGATCACATCCATCCGACGTCGGCTCGCTGGCTCATCCCGAAGGAGATCACATCTATCCGACGTCGTCTGGATGGCTAGATCCCGAAGGAGATCACATCAATCCGACATTCATACCCACAAGCCGGCTAGATAGCTCATCCCGAAGGAGATCACATCCATCCAACGTCAGCTCGCTATCTCATCCCGAAGGAGATCACATCTATCCGACGTTGTCTGGATGGCTCGATCCCAAAGGAGATCACATCAATCCGACATTTATACCCACACGCCGGCTAGATAGCTCATCCCGAAGGAGATCACATCCATCCGACGTCGGCTCGCTGGCTCATCCCGAAGGCGCTTCATGTCGCGTCGCTTTCCTTCCTTCGCCCACAAGTACTCTCTCAAGCAACTACCCTCTAAAGAGTCTTATAAGGTTTAGTGGTTTTGACAGGAGTAGACATGGACAGTGCATAACTTTCATACTGGGGTTTTGAGAGTTTGGACAATTATTTTCCAAAAGTTCCACCTCAAAATTTTCAAGTATATTATTTAGTTACGGAAAAACAATGTTTTTTTTTTTAATTTTTTACACAAGGTAGCTATTTAATTTAATTTTTAATTAAAAAATAGGCTGAAAAATAGGAAATAAATAGAAATAATATCAGACAAATTACAAAAAAATTGAGAAATATTTTTGAGACCTCACTCCTCACTCTTGGGGGTAGGAAATTCCGGCCCTCTCCCATGCTTTTCGTGTTCCGGCCCTTACATTGGCATCCCGTAAAAACGCAATTACAGGCCTATCATGGACCAAATAACCAACCCTAGGGGCTTCCCATATCCCTTAAGAATGTCCCATGCGATATGGTGTGAAAATATACACCTACGGTCAGGAGCATCTCGGAAGCCAAAAAAACGTGGATTATATCCTTTGATTTTCGGCTTCCCCGGGCCCGGGTGTCATTTTTTCCCAAACTTCTCCTAGGGGTCTATCATGACCCTAGGGGACCCTAGGCGCTGCGGGAGGGTCATCCTTATTCCCGAACACCGATATCACCCATGTCGCCCGTTTTTGAGCCAAAACATTGGCATCGCGTAAAACCGCCCTTACAAGCCTATCAAGGACCCAGTAACCGATCCTGAGGGCCTCCCACCTCCCCAATGGGTCTCCCGTACGATATGGGGTGAAAATATTAACGTCGAAAACTTTGCGTCCGGGGGCCTAGAACACGTCCCCTATAGCATTCCCGGGGCCCGGTTGCCGTTTTCGCCCCAAATTTTTTCGAGGGCTCTATTATGGCCCTAGGGGACCCCCGGTGCCCCGGGAGGGTCACCTTGATTCCCTAACTCAGATATCACCCATGTCGACCGTGTGTGGGCCAAAACATTGGCATCGCGTAAAATCGCCCTTACAAGCCTATCAGGGACCCAATAACCGACCCTAGGGGCCTCCCATGTCCCATAGGGGTCTCCCGTACGATATGGGCCAAAAATATTAACGTCGAAAACTTTGCGTAAAATGGCCCAGAACCCGCCCCCCAGAGCAATCCTGGGGCCCGGTTGCCGTTTTCGCCCGAAATTTTTTCGGGGACTCTATTATTGCCCTAGGGGACCCCCGGTGCCCCGGGAGGGTTACCTTGATTCCCGAACTCAGATATCACCCATGTCGCCCGTTTTTGGGCCAAAACATTAGCATCGCGTAAAACCGCCCTTTTAAGCCTATCAGGGACCCAATAACCGACCGTAGGGGCCTCCCATATCCCATAGGGGTCTCCCGAACGATACGGGCCGAAAATATTATCGTCGAAAACTTTGCATAAAATGGCCCAGAACACGTCCCCTAGAGCATTCCCGGGGCTCGGTTGCCGTTTTCGCTCGAATTTTTTTCGGGGACTCTATTATGGCCCTAGGGGACTCCCGGTGCCCCTGGAGGGTCACCTTGATTTCCGAACTCAGATATCACCCACGTCGCCCTTTTTTGGGCAAA
>CM076152.1:20275000-20282500 GCA_038025085.1 Tetragonia tetragonoides
AACTCAACGTCCCTCCTCCTCTGTTCGGCGTATGTTTTCATATGTCGCTGAGCCTTCTCAAGGCTATCTCGAGCTTCGTCGAGGATTTCCTGCCTTTGCCGCGCAAAGTTGTAGGCAGCCGGGCATCTTCCACCCGTCTTCTGTTTCGCTACCTCCGCAAGAGTTAGAGGTTGCCAACCCATGGTTACCTCGAATGGACTATACCCCGTTGCGCTACTCCGATGCAAATTGTAACAAAACTGGGCTGTCTCTAATAGCGTCAACCAGTTTTGTTACGAGGTAGTCACATAGTGCCTCAAGTATGCCTCAACCAATTCGTTGATTCTCTCTATTTGACCATCGGTTTGAGGGTGGTTCGCAGTCGAAAACTTCAACTGAGAACCCAACCGATTAAACAGTTGCAGCCAGAATTTCTTCGTAAAACGAGTGTCGCAATCACTCACAATATCCTCGGGTAAGCCAAAGTACTTGACTACGTTCTGGAAAAACAGCTCGGCAGCCCTCTCGGCTGTGCATGCTTCCGGAGCTGCACAAAATACCCCGTATTTTGTAAACCTATCCACAATTACCATTATGGATTTCATTCCCTCCACCCTAGGGAACCCGGATATAAAGTCCATTGAAACGGACTGCCATGGCCGATCCGGTATAGGGAGCGGTTGTAACAAACCCGTTGCCTTTCTCCACTCCAACTTATCCTGTTAGCACGTGAGGCATGAATTGACATATGCCTCGACATCCTGCTCCATTTTGGGCCAATAATAATCTCTGGCCAAACGGGCATGGGGTCCTCTCTCGACCTGGATGTCCTGCCCATTGGGCGTCATGCACTTCCCTCAAAAGATCGTAACGCAGCATCCCTGCGGGAACATATAGTCTACCACCCTTGGCATAGATTAGATCTCTCTCGATCCAAAATCTACGAGCAACCCCTTACTGAACTTGTTCCTTGCGCTTAGCGTACATGACATCGCCTACCGCGGCGGTCCGAACCCTTTCGGTAAAGTCAGACTCACTTTGAACTAACGCTGCCACAATCTCGTGGGAGCGCCGACTCAAAGCGTCGGGAACAGCGTTGTGCCTCCCAGGCTTGTGTTCCCACGTGAAGTCATACTCTTCCAGGAACTCTTGCCATCGGGCTTGTTTCGCGGATAACTTCTTTTGAGTCTTAAAGTACGTGTTAGCAACGTTATCGGTTCTAACCACGAACTTTGTTCCAAGGAGATATACTCTCCATATAAGGAGGCAATGCACCACCGCAAGCATCTCCTTTTCGTGAGTCGAATATCTCTTTTCGCTCCCTTGAGCTTACGACTCTCGAATGCGACGGGATGTCCGTCTTGCACCAGAACGCCGCCAATGGCTCGGTCCGAAGCATCCGTATGCACCTCAAAAGGTTGGTTAAAGATTGGTAATTTAAGGACGGGTTCCGAAGCCACGGCGTGCTTAAGATCCTTAAAGGCATCCATGCACTTTTGCGTCCATTCCCACCTATGTTCCTTTTTCAGGAGGTCAGTCAACGGGGTAATCCTCTTTGAATAGCCATTAATAAACTTTAGATAATAATTAGCTAATCCAAGGAAGGATCCCAACTCCGAGACATTTTTCGAGGGTAACCAATCAATGATTGCCCGCACCTTGCGGTCATCCATCCTTACTTGCCCTTGGGAAATTCTATGTCCGAGGAACATAATTTCCCATTGAGAAAATTCACATTTCTCCTTTTTAACAAAGAGATCATATTCCCTTAGTTTTTAGAGAACCAAATTCAGATCATGCACATGTTGATCCAAAGTCTCACTATAGATAACAATATCATCCAAATACACCACAACAAAACGATCTAAAAACTCATAAAGGACATTGTTCATTAGATTACGAAAGGTTGCCGGGGCATTTGTCAACCCAAACGGCATAACTAAGAATTCAAAAGATCCATAACGCGTCACACACGTGGTCTTTGATGCATCGCCTTCCGCAATCCTCACTTGCCAATATCCTGAGCGCAAATCCAGCTTGGTGAACCATGCTGCTTGTGCTATGCGATCAAACAGGTCATCCACCCGTGGTATAGGATACTTGTTCTTGATCGTCACCTTGTTCAGTGCCCTGTAATCAATGCACATACGCAATGAGCCATCAGACTTTTTCTGAAATAAAACAGAGGCACCAAATGGAGCTTTAGAGGGTTGAACAAAACCTGCCTCCAAGAGGTCGTTAAGTTGCTTCCTCAATTCCACCAGCTCCGCCGGACTCATCCGGTAAGGCGCACGAGCAAGCGGCACCACGCCGGGCTCTAGATCGATTTTGTGGTCGATCGCACGACGAGGGGGCAAGGTCTTAGGCAGTTTAGGTGGCATGACGTCTTTGAACCTTCCAAGTATGTCTACCACCTTGTCTGGCACCTCTACCTTCACGTCGGGTTTGATCTCAAGGAGTGCCGCCAGAAAAGTGGGGTCTCCTTTGTCCATTGACTTGTAGAGCGGAGCAAAAGTCCATCTTTGCATCACCTTTCTATTTTCCTCCCCCATTACGACCTCCACGGTCTAGGGTCAAAGGATTGTCCACGGCTTTCACAAAGCATGGGGACTTCTCGTCGCCAATCAGAATTCCCCTTAGGTGGGGCATCACGGCCACCTTGGCCCTTCGGATAAAATCATTCCCCAGGATGAGTCCGAAGTCATCAAGCTTGACAGCTAGTAACTCGCACCTCCCTTCCCATCCTCCGACTCGAACTTCTACATTCGAGATGCACCCTCTAGCCGTCAAGGCCTCAGAGTTCACCGCTTTCATGCGGTTAGCGCATTGGGGCAGCCCGATCCGTTGGACTGTCTCGGTGCTCACAAAGTTGTGAGTAGCACCTGTGTCAAACATAGCCAACAAGTCATGTCCAGCCACCTTGACACGGACATAGAGCAAGTTGTCATGGGCACTATGTTGCGTCGTCGTGATCGCATTCAACAAGCGAAGCGGATTCACGCGCGCGGGTTCCTCACCCAGCTCGTCACCTTCGTCCTCCACGACTAAGGCTGACAGCTTCCCTTTCTTGGGACATTCCTTAGCAAACTGTGGCCCATCACAAATGTAGCACCCCGTCTTAGGCCTTTTCATCTCAATCTTGGCCTTAAACGGGTAGGAGACCCCGTCTCCCTTGGCTACACCTTTTCCTTTGCCTTTGCCTTTGCCGCGGTCCTTCTTAGACCCATTGTCAGGTTTCCTCTTCCGGTCACCACCGGAAGACTCCTGTTCAGGGTTAGTGACATTGCTATGTTTGAAATCAGTTAAAGCATCAGCAGCAGCAAAAGCGGAAGATAAAGTCCTAACGTTCTACCTACGGAGCTCGGTTTGAGCCCAAGGCTTTAATCCAGACATAAAATTAAATAAATTATCTTCCTCCGACATCTCCTTGATGTCCAGCATGAGGGAGCTGTACTCCTTGATATAGTCGCGAACCGTTTTGGTTTGCTTCAGGTTCTTCAAGGCCTCCCTAGCCAACCACGATGCATTGTTTGGGAGAAATTGAGCCTTTAACTCTACCTTTAGAGTAGCCCAATCTCTGATTGGAGTATGCCCAGGGGCTTTGTCCAGTTCTGCGCGAGAGCGCCACCACAGCTTGGTGTCTCCAGACAGGTACATTTTAGCAACCGTGACTTTGTCGCGCTCATGGACATGAGTAGCTTCAAAGTACTGTTCCATGTCCCACAAGTAGTTCTCCAGCTCCTTCGCGCAACGAACTTCGGTGAATGCCTTCGGGCCCGGGACTTTTATCTTGAACCGTTCTCCTCTTGGTTCTTCTCTTTGCTTCCGTAGGGATTCCAGTTCCCTTTGGAGGTGCTCCACTTCAGTTAGAGGAGGGGGAGGAGGAGGAGGAAGGTAAGACGTACCTTCTCCAAAGTTCCTACTTCCCGATCCACGACTTAGAAGTAAATCGATCTTCCCTAACATTTCTGATTGTTTGTTCTTCCTCTCGTCTAGGGACTTCTCGAGACTCTCCATCCTCATCTTTAGGAAAGGGAGATCCAACCAGGGTGCTAGAGCATCGTCAAAGTTCTTGGGGTTGAGACCGAGCATGGTCTCCACCCGAGCAATGCGTCCCACCTGGCGCCAGTTGGGAGTGACGGGTGCTTCTCCTGACACTTTGGGACCTTTGTCCTTAGTTCCCTTCTTCGGGGTACCCTTGGGGTTTCCCTTGGCATCAGAGACAGGGGGCGGGGATTTAGTTGACCCCGTGTTGGAGGTGTCCGTGGTATGTACAGAGAAGTTGCCATCACCACGGCCAGACATGGGGACTCCTTCCCCTTGGCTTGCCTCACGTCCTTCCGACGCAGCCAGGTTATGAGAAGCTCCTTGGCTTACCACCGGGGCTTCAGCATCCTCTTGGGTCTGGGTACCTTTCTTCACCTTCTTCTTAGCCATCGCGTCGAAACAGGCTAAGTCTAGCCTATCCGGCAGGTCGGACCAAATTATCACAGGGTTAAAGCTTGGCACTCATTTACGCCTAACTTTTTCTCCTATGATAGGTTCTAGCAACACTCTAGAACAGCTCACACACAACTATACACGTAAAGGGGCTCGTATATTAATTACTTTGACACATACATTCGGGTGCCAGAGCGTATGTCCATCATCGGACGTCTGAGCACTATTTATAGATAAAGCCTTGGCTACAACCCAACCAAGTAGGCGCCTATAAACTAGGATAACCGCCTATAACTTCCACGTAGTGGAGATCATGGAACAATTCCATTTAATGGGCTGTTGTTCCTATGTAACCGCTCGCTTAGTGGGGAGAGTGGGGCAATCCCATGTCTCCACTCCCCTCTAACGTGTAACCGCCTTCCTTTAGTGCTTGGGGTAGTTTCCCCCATCGTGGGGTAGTGCGATAACTGCTGGTGTTGACTTCACGCTGACCCGCGTTCGCGCCTACTAGGCGCCATGCCTTTGGTAACCGTCTTTGTCAACTGCCAGGTAACCATCCACTCACCCATGACTTGGGTAACCGTTTCCCACATTCACGGGGTAACCGCTGGTCACCTCCTTCGTCAATGGGTCTGTTCCCCACGCCCTTGGGTCGCCCTCGTTTCAAGGGACGTGGGCCAACCGCTTGCCCGTATGTGGGTTAAGCATCAACCGTCATTCCGGTTCGTGGTACTGCCTACGTTGTCCGGCGGGACAATCCTTCCGTCAAGCTCGTCATGGACGCACCATGACCGGGAGCCGCGCCCAGCGCTGTGCCTATAAGGCTCCCTAGGGGATGTCCTTGCTTGCCTCCTTCACGGAGCAAGTACCCCCTAAAGAGTCTTATAAGCTTTACTGATACTGACAGGAGGAAACATGACCAACGCTTAACTTTCATACTGACTCAAGTAGCCTACTTGGCGCGCACGATCTATGTCCTTACCGATGACATAGGCGCTGCGCCTAGGTGTCACCGAGGCGTTGTCAGAGGGTCTAACACTACGCCACTATCCTACCATCGAAATTTGATAGGGCAGAAATTTGAATGATGCGTCGCCGGCGCAAAGACCGTGCGATCCGTCGAGTTATCATGAATCATCAGAGCCACGAGCAAAGCCCGCGTCGACCTTTTATCTAATAAATGCATCCCTTCCAGAAGTCGAGGTTTGTTGCACGTATTAGCTCTAGAATTACTTCGGTTATCCGAGTAGCAGGTACCATCAAACAAACTATAACTGATTTAATGAGCCATTCGCAGTTTCACAGTCTGAATTAGTTCATACTTACACATGCAAGGCTTAACCAAGTAGCACCATAAATCGACGCCGGACGCGTATGAGCCTTTCCGAGTGATCGGGAGGTCAACTCGCGCTCGACCGTCGTTCATGCTGAGCAAAAAATGCTAGATTGGACAGCTAAGGCCTTTCAGACCCTTGCACGCAGCCCATGCCACAGCCGCACCGAAGGCTTGACGTGGGTGCACGACGTGTTGAGCTTGAGATGTCCTCTGGGCACCCTTGGGAGGATGCCGGACGGAGATCTCATCTTTCAAGGCAATTCGCTCTTGGAGCAATCGATGAAAAGGTCTGTGGGTGTGCGGTTGACTGCACGAGCAAGAACCCCGCCAACCCAAATGGACCGAGAGCCACTCACACGCCTTCACAATTACTGCGGCAAAATAAACCTCGACGTACCCACGAAACTACATAGTAGTCCCATGGATGTCCGAGGGAGACCCCAACGAGCACAACGGTCGGCGTGAAAATCTCGATGAAGGGACGTTCGATACCCACTCACCGGCTAGACAGCTCATCCCGAAGGAGATGACATCCTTACGACGTTTATACTTTATACCCACCCTTCGGCTAGACGACTCATCCCGAAGGAGATCACATCCATCCGACGTTTATACCCACAAGCCGGCTAGATAGCTCATCCAGAAGGAGATCACATCTATCCGACGTGGTCTGGATGGCTCGAGCACGAAGGAGATCACATCAATCCGACATTTATACCCACAAGACGGCTAGATAGCTCATCCCGAAGAGTTCACATCCATCCGACGTCAGCTCGCTGGCTCATCCCGAAGGAGATCACATCTATCCGACATCATCTGGATGGCTCAATCCCAAAGGAGATCACATCAATCCGACATTTATACCCACAAGCCGGCTAGATAGCTCATCCCGAAGGAGATCACATCTATCCGACGTCGTCTGGATAGCTCGATCCCGAAGGAGATCGCATCCGGCCAACATTTATACCCACATCGTAACCGTAAGCCATCGTCAACCTCGACAGCGCCCGAGTGGACGGGACATGACACAACTCGGCGCCTAGTAGGCGCTTCATGCGGCGTTACGTCGCGTCCGTCTCCGGCATAGGGGGCCGGTGCTTGAACCGAGGTGTCGTGGGTGTCCGGCTATGATGGCGCACGACTTGACACTACTCGGCGTCTGGTAGGCGCTTCATTTCGCGTTGCTTGCCTTCGTTCGCCCACAAGCACTCTCTCAAGCACTCGCTTCATTTAGTGGACAGTGCATAACTTTCGTACTGGGGTTTTTGAGAGTTTGGATAATTATTTTCAAAAAGTTCCACCTCAAACTTTTCAAGTATATTATTTAGTTACGGAAAAATAATTTTTTTTTAATTTTTCACACAAGGTAACTATTTAATTTAATTTTTAATTAAAAAATAGGCTGAAAAATAGGAAATAAATAGAAATAATGAAAGACAAATTACAAAAAAAATTGGGAAATATTTTTGAGACCTCACTTTAATATTAGAAATAATTTTGAGACCTCAATCCTCACTCTTAGGGGGTTAGAAATTCCGGTCCTCTCCCATGCTTTTCGTGTTCCGGCCCTTACATTGGCATCCCATAAAAACGCAATTACAAGCCTATCATGGACCAAATAACCAACCCTGGGGGCTTCCCATATCGCTTAGGGATGTCCCGTGCGATATAGTGTGAAGATATACACCTACGGTCCGGAGCATCTCGGAAGCCAAAAAAACGTGGATTATATCCTTTGATTTTCG
>CM076152.1:20295000-20320000 GCA_038025085.1 Tetragonia tetragonoides
TAACAGCCACCAAAATTACCACCATTGATTAGAGACTAAACTTGTGAGTTATCAAAAATCGAGGTTGTCTTTGACCAAATTGATTTATAGTTTAAGCCTGTAAACCTTCGTTCCCGTTTACACAACAGATGTTCTTTCCTTATATTAGAGAAACTTTGCTCGAGCCTATGTGGAGATCTAAGAGAAACCAAAAGAAACCCTATGGAAATCAAAGGAGAGAAATATGTGAACAATTGTTTATATAAGGAGCCAAGTTGTTCATCGTTTGTATCTTTGTTTGTGATTACGGAATGTCATATACTTAGAACCAAACCGACATTCAATTGTCATGATATTATCCCATACGGTATTGGATTAGGATTCTAAGAAATATATTAGAACACCATTAGAAATCTTTTAGAAGGTTTGAACCTAATTGAGTTTAAGCATAGACCTTGTCGTTATTCCGTGTTCAATCGAGACATGTTTCTTCGTCGTTAAGCCACAATCTCTCCAAAGCACTATTACCAACCGATAGAGCCATGTTTCTAATATGTCAGTCAAGCCAATAGGTGCCCAAACACCAAAGTATATCACCTTAGAAGAGCCACACAAATCAAGCACAATGGACTGGCATTAAAGTACGAAGACGATTTGAACTTTGCTACCTCAATGGTGCCTTATGGGCTAAGCAATGGATAAACACAACTTTAGTTAATCTTATCCTTATCATGAAGGTTTGATCTTATCCAAAAAGGGATAATAATGAAAACCCTTTTGCCAAGCAAGCTCTTACCCTAACACAAGCCACCTATAAGCTGATGCAGTAGTTGTGCATTAGACCTCTCTTGTAGATAATTTTCATTGTTCTTATCCTTTAAGATAGAGTCCAATACTTTTATCCAAGCTACAATGTCATGTGACCTTGCTTAGTGTATGAGGATATCCCAAAGTGATGCTCCAATAGCAAGGAGAACCATCCTTAAACAAGATCACAAACAAACATGTTCCAGAATCAACAACTCATGTATTGTCTATGATTGGAGGGACATTTCTTATACCCTATAACCCCAACCTATATCTTTATTTGATCCTTATGAGACACCCTACCTCTAGGATATCAAACTAGCTCAGCATAGGTGTTTAATTCCGCCTAATACAGCCAAGAAGGCAAGCTTATCCAACTGCCATACAACACCGACCTACCTGGCGTGTTTAAGGCGGTTTTGGCACCGACTGTAGTCGTGCTTATCCTCTCGTTTTGCGTGTGAAACTTTGCCACCTTCAAGCCCTATAAAATTCCCAGAAATGCAGACATTTTTGGCGCAGTTCTCGCACCTGTAACCATCTCAAAAACGCCACTTTTCCCAAATGTGCAAATCAACCCATAAGATTGAGACCTCTATACTCTTGGGTGATTATCTCCTTGAATACTTATGATAATTAACCTCTAAAACCTTTGTTAGAACCCTATGACAGAAATATTCAATTCCCAGTTGTTTCATTCCATAAACGTAATCATATAGACCTTCACAAAGTCCTTTACATAACACATTCAGTTCTGCAGTCCATCCAGCATTACAGCTTAAGTTACTTTGTGAGTTTCTCATGGATTCTAAGTCCAATTGAATTCAAATTCGACTATGGTGACCTTGGTGACCTTAGAAACCTATTGGAGTGAAAGGGGAAGCGTTTTGAAGCCCAAGTTAGATGTTCTTTGAGTAATCGTACCCTATAGTCTGAGATAGTATGATGTCCACCCTTTTGCTAACTACTTTCATTTTCAACTCTATTTGCTATGTGTTGTATACATGGTTTGAAATTGTTTTGATTGATAAATGGTGTTTACAATAGTATTTAAAGCTTTATTACAAGTTTTGTGTTTTGAGAAGCAAAGGAGTCAGAATTGTTGCTAAGGGGAAACAATCAGAATAATGGACTTATTGTTGTTGTTTTGGTTCTTTGTGACAATGTGTTATGTGTAAAGACATTAATCACTTAAAGTGAAAGAATAAAGGCATGTGGGCAGATAAGCTCAGGGTAAAGTATCTCCATGACTGGCGAACATTTTGTGCTCCAAAGGATCGTTCTCGAAAGGGAACCCTCCAAGGAAAATTTCGTATATTGTGTGTCGTCCTTAAGGTCATGGTTTGATCGGCCATGAATGTTCTGAGGTAAAGTATCTCCGAAGGACATACTCTACGGTAAAGTTATCTCCGAGAGTACTTAAGGGGTATGATCATACTAGACTTCTGTTTTGTGTATTATGGCCAAATATTGTGGGGGATGACGTTCCCGTAAGTAGTATACACATGGTAAAGCAACTCCATGGTGGTTATACTACGTTGTTCACTTTCCCCAATGCCATAACAAAAGAAACGGATTATCGAAGTACGAAGTGTGATCGAGGATTGGATTCTGAGAAGTTATCTGTTATCAGTGAAATTTGTTGGTTGTTTGTGAAGTTATGGTTTCTGAAAAGCTTTCGTTTTCAAAAGATGCTTTTCTGTTTTCCAACGAAAAGTCTTCGTTTTCAGAAATGTTTTCCAGAAAAGAGTTTTACTCTAATGTGCTAAAGGTTCCTAAGGCAGGTGTACTTAGGAATTGGTTTTTACATGGTAGAGTGGTGTTACTCAGCGTTTGCTGATTTGACCCCTGTTCTCTCCATTTATGGGGAGGGCAGTGTATGTTCTCTGTTGAGTTTTGCAGGATTTGTCTTTTGGGAAATAGGGCTTAAGCGAGAGAATGCCACTTATATCTAGTTGTCATTTATTTTCAGTAGGAAGCTTTTGTATGCGTGTCTGTAAACAATTATGATTCAATAAATAAAGATCCACTGTTTCTTTTCAATAGCTCATTAGTATCATTGTCAGTTAGTAATTCTATGATGGTTTAGCCTTGTATTTCCTCTGGGAGGAAATACGGCGGTAACAAGCCCAAATTAAGGTTTGAGGTGCTTTTGCTGAGGATGGATTCCGCCTTAATCAGGCTTTGAAAATTTAGGTTGTTACAAGATGGTATCAGAGCAGTTCGTTCTTAAATGGTATGTTCTGCAGTCCTTAGAGTGTCAGACTGGTTTGCTCTTTGAGTCGATGCAATGATCATTATGATCTAAGCGTTAGTTAAACTGATTTAGGTTGAAACGGAATAAGCAAGACTTAGGTGTATTAAAAAGAAATTAAAAATGATTAAAGCTGTCAGAAGAGAGAGTATAGATGGGCTTGGGATTGTTGTTGTTATGTGGAATTATCTGTGTTGTCTTGTTTTTCATTGTGTACTTCTATGTTCTATAGATGGTGGAACCTATAGGGAGTGAACCTTTGCATCCTTTCATGTGGGGATTATTGCTAATGAAGCCTATTTCGAGACACGTAAGCGATATGAGGAGATACGTAGACTATTACAATAGGATAGTCAGTCCTAATCCTTTATATCGTAATGAGGTGCAAGCATATGTTATTATGAAGACTTTACCAGGGATATCTCCATGAGTTGAGTATAGCATCTATAGTTGTCAATAGTTGAGGGAGTACATACCTTAGGCAGTACACCCGTGTGATTACTATTGCAACCCATCGTGGATTAGATGGTCCAAGACTGTTGATGAGGTAGAAGATAACATGTTTTAGCTAAATGAGTATTGGAAAGCCACCAGTATCAGGGGGATATCACATTGCCTAAAACCACAGTACTTGATATGGATTTAGAAAATTTTTGGGAAGAATGAATTCCAAATTCTGATGATTTTGATATGCTAGACGTTAGTGATAGTGAAACTAATAAAGAGATAGATGTGGAGGGTGAAGCCAATTACTCTTTAGATGATGTACACCGAGATGATGGGGTAAACAAGGAGAATATGGTATTAGAAGTTAAGACAGTTATAAGGGGGAGGACGTGAAACCATATAAACTAGAATAAGGTACAAGGATCAATGTGGAACCTAGCCCAGAAGAGCTGCGTATGCAACAACAAGGATATGTTGAAGAACATTTGACTGTAAACAAACATGCCCGCATTGAGTTATATTGGTGCAATAGAGTTGAGGTAATTGAGGTTAGCCCAGATGAATGGGAGAGTGATGATATTGAGAATGACTTAGAGAATGAACCAGAGAGATACCTATAGAGAATTACTCAGATATAACCAATGAAGATTAGTAAATAAGAGGATTGAACAATGGAAGGGGGACAACCTTTGGAAGAAAATAGACTAGCATGCACCAACTAGAAAGTTTATCATGTATATATGACTTTGCCTACTTGTGTTTGTTTCTATATGAAATGTGTATGATAATGGTGTGTGACTCAGTTCTACTAAGAACATATTTTGGTTGTATAGCGGTTATGTATTTGTTAGTTTATTGTAAATAGCAAGTTGTACTTCGACACTAGGTTGTAATATACAAGGTATTGCTACAAAAGTTGTTTCTTTGCTATGTTTATGATTGTTATTTTGTTTACGATATGACTTGTGGGATACCTAACATTAGCAATAAGTTTGAGGATGTCGTACGTAACAGTTTGATTTATTGATGACGTTAAGGAGAGTTTGACAGATTATTGTTTATTTGCATTCGTGCGCTTCTATGTGTTACTTGTTTAAGTATCAGAGTGCGCAGTGGAAGCGTGTTATGATCACATGGCCTACAAGTGTCAGGCTCAAGTTTTGGGACGTTATCGATTGTATTTAACAACTTAAGTGTATTGGTACGATTAAGTCTTTACCGTCAAACAAGGAAAGTTATTAGTGTCTGTTCACTTTTGCGAGTAAGCATGTTAACCCGTGAAGCACATTAGAAATAACCGAAGTGCCTTGGATAAATTATTCCTAGTGACTAGTGTTAACACCTCTAGATGTTGAAGGAACTTTATTATATCTATTTGGAGTATTGATTTGTGTTTTGGGTATTGTCATTTAAGAACTGAGGGTTGAGGAATCAGCAACAATGTTAGATGATTAGGTGAGATCATTATGAGTTTCTAGTTATACTATTGGGAGGGAGGAGTATCACAGACGTTTTAGGTATTGATGACTTAGTATTCGAAGAGGTAGTTGGGTCATCATATGTTACAATCAGTATACCTTAAAGAAGGGACATGTCAAGTAGATAATTACAAGTTATGTTAACTATGTAAGCGAGCTAAATTTGGTTGCAATTAGCCAATGTATACATTCTAGGTTATGAGAAGATGTGGATTTGCATGTTCCAAATAATGTAGTTGAGAGTTAAACCAAGAAAAAAGTGAATTGGGGAACCTGAGCCATAATTTGTGAGCTATCTATCATTATTAAATAATGTTAGGTATATGACATAGAATAAGACTATGTATAGAGGACTATGAGAACATTTTTAAATACAAATCTTGGTATTGAGGCTCAGAGGATATTGGCTTCTTTAGCTCTTGGCATGTGTGAAAGTAACCTAAGATATTGACTCTTAGGTGATGAGCATAACTGTTAAATTAAACTGTGATATGGTTATGAAATTATCTGAGAGTGGACGCTTGAGAGCCTGCGATGGCTGTATTATTATGTTTGGAGGCCGTGGAGGCCATGGTCCTGTTATTGTTATTATTGCGGTTTTACCGCCAAGCTCACTTTCCACATTGACGAGGCTATAAGAGTTGATAACCGAGAGCAATTGGCACACTTATTGGATAATTAAGTTTATAACATGGCAAGCATATTGGATTACCTATCGAGAGTTCTTGGTTGCAAACCTTTTGAGATTAGTGATTTCTCGTAGAATCTAATGTTGCTAGAGTGAGTTGAGATGCTCATTTTAGTGGTTACTATAAATGGAATAAGAGATTTGAGTACTGATGATTTGAGTTTGATTTTGGTGATTTGTTTGAAGGACTTAAAATTAAAGGATAGACGGAGTAGAATTATACAAAGTATAAACCTAGTACCCGGTGATATATGAAATGCACTTCTGAGAATCATATCCATGCTTGGGGATCAATATATTTGAGGATTATGTTGACCGAGTGGTGCTGTAGTATTGAGTAAAGAAGAGAGCTTGAAATTAACAATTATATTTGGGCATTTTTTTGTTAAATTTTGATATATTGTGAACTTATAGATCGATGTCTTAGTAAGTGGTGGAATAGATGACATTTGGGTACATATATATCAAGGTTTGACTGAAAGAGTCTGTCTAGTATGATGTGATTGTCCGATTAGGTATTTGCAATCAAGCAATACTAATCTGAATGTCTTAAGTAAACCTAACGACTAACTCACTTTAAGTTTCGGGGATGAAACTTCTTTTAAGGAGGGTAGAATGTAACAGCCACCAAAATTACCACCATTGATTAGAGACTAAACTTGTGAGTTATCAAAAATCGAGGTTGTCTTTGACCAAATTGATTTATAGTTTAAGCCTGTAAACCTTCGTTCCGTTTAGATAATAGATGTTCTTTCCTTATATTAGAGAAACTTTGCTTGAGTCAATGTGGAGATCTGAGAGAAACCAAAAGAAACCCTATGGAAATCAAAGGAGAGAAATATGTGAACAATTCTTTATATAACGAGCCAAGTTGTTCATCGTTTGTATCTTTGTTTGTGATTACGGAACGTCATATACTTAGAACCAAAGTGACATTCAATTGTCATGAGATTATCCCATACGATATTGGATTAGGATTCTAAGAAATCTATTAGAACACCATTAGAAATCTTTTAGTAGGTTTGAACCTAATTGAGTTTAAGCATAGACCTTGTCGTTATTCCGAGTTCAATCGAGGCCTGTTGCTTCGTCGTTAAGCCACAATCTCTCCAAAGCATTATTGCCAACTGATAGAGCCATGTTTCTAATATGTTAGTCAAGCCAATCCGTGCCCAAACACCAAAGGATATCACCTTAGAAGAGCCACACAAATCAAGCACAATGGACTGGCATTAGAGTACGAAGACGATTTGAACTTTGCTACCTCAATGGTGCTTTATGGGCTAAGCAATGGATAAACACAACTTTAGTTAATATTATCCTTATCATGAAGGTTTTATCTTATCCAAAAAGGGATAAGAATGAAAACCCTTTTGCCAAGCAAGCTCTGAACCTAACACAAGCCACCTATAAGTTGATGCAATAGTTGTGCATTAGACCTCTCTTGTAGATAAGTTTCATTGTTCTTATCCTTTAAGATAGAGTCCAATAATTTTATCCAAGCTACCATGTCATATGACCTTGCTTAGTGTATGAGGATAGCCCCAAGTGACGCTCCAATAGCAAGGAGAACCACCCTTAAATAAGATCACAAACAAACATGTTCCGGAATCAACAGCTCATGTATTGTCTATGATTGGAGGGACGTTTCTTATGCCCTATAACCCCAACCTATAGCTTTATTTAATCCTTATGATAAACCCTACCTCTAGGCTATCAAACTAGCTCAGCATAGGTGTTTAATTCCGCCTAATACAGCCAAGAAGGCAAGCTTATCCAAGAGCCATACAGCACCGACCTACCTGGCGTGTTTAAGTCGGTTTTGGCACCGACTTTAGTCGTGCTTATTCTCGTTTTGCGTGTGAAACTTTTCCACCTTCAATACCTATAAAATACCCAGCAACTCAGCCATTTTTCGTGCAGTTCCCGCACCTGCAACCCTCTCAAAAACGCCACTTCTCCCAACTGTGCAAATCAACCCGTAAGATTGAGACCTCTATACTCTTGGGTTATTATCTTCTTGAATACTTATGATAATTAACCTCTACAACCTTTGTTAGAACCCTAAGACATAAATATTCAATGCCCAGTTTTTTCTTTCCATAAACGTGATCATATAGACCCTCACAAAGTCATTTACATTACACAATCAGGTCTGCCGTCCATCCAGCATTACAGCTTGAGTTACTTTGTGAGTTTCTCATGGATTCTAAGTCCAATTGAACTCAAATTCGACTATGGTGACCTTGGTGACCTTAGAAACCTGTTGGAGTGAAAGGGTAAGCTTGTTGAAGCCCAAGTTAGATGTTCTTTGAGTAATGGTACCCTATAGTCTGAGATAGTATGAGGTAACTACCATGTCCACCCTTTTGCTAACTACTTTCGTTTTCAACTCTATTTGCTATGTGTTGTATACATGGTTTGAAATTGTTTTTGATTTATAAATGGTGTTCACAATGGTATTTAATGCTTTGTTACAAGTTTTGTGTTTTGAGAAGCAAAGGAGTCAGAATTGTTGCTAAGGGGAAACAATCAGAATAATGGACTTATTGTTGCTGTTTTGGTTCTTTGTGACAATGTGTTTTGTGTATTGTGGCCAAATATTGTGGGGGAAGACATTCCCATAAGTAGTATACACATGGTAAAGCATCTCCATGGTGGTTATACTACCTTTTTCACTTTCCCCAATGCCATAATAAAAGAAACGGATTATTAAAGTACGAAGTGTGATCGAGGATTGGATTCTGAGAAGTTATCTGTTATCAGTGAAATTTGTTGGTTGTTTGTGAAGTTATGGTTTCTGAAAAGCTTTCGTTTTGAAAAGATGGTTTTCTGTTTTCCAACGAAAAGTCTTCGTTTTCAGAAATGTTTTCCTGAAAAGAGTTTTACTCTAATGTGCTAAAGGTTCCTAAGGCAGGTGTACTTAGGAATTGGTTTTTACATGGTAGAGTGGTGTTACTCAGTATTTTCTTATTTGACCCCTGTTCTCTGCATTTATGGGGAGGGCAGTGTATGTTCTCTGTTGAGTTTTGCAGGATTTGCCTTTTGGGAAACAGGGCTTGAGCGAGAGAACGCCACTTGTATCTAGTTGTCATTTATTTTCAGTAGGAAGCTTTTGTTAGCGTGTATGTAAACAATTATGATTCAATAAACAAAGATCCACTGTTTCTTTTCAATAGCTCATTAGTATCACTGTCACTTAGTAATTCTATGACGGTTTAGCCTTGTATTCCCTCCGGGAAGAAATACGGCAGTAACAAGCCCAAATTAAGGTTTGAGGTGCTTCCGCTGAGGATGGATTCCGCCTCAATCAGGCTTTGAAAATTTGGGTTGTTACAAATCCATCCGACGTCGGCTCGCTGGCTCATCCCGAAGGAGATCACATCTATCCGACGTCGTCTGGATAGCTCGATCCAGAAGGAGATCACATCCGTCCAACATTTATACCCACATCGTAACCGTAAGCCATTGTCGACCTCGACAGCACCCGAGTGGACGCGACATGACACAAATCGGCCCCTAGTGGGCGCTTCATGCGGCGTCACGTCGCGTCCGTCTCCGGTACCGCCTCTGTCTCAAGCATAGGGGGTCGGTGCTTGAGCCGAGGTGTCGTAGGTGTCCGGCAATGATGGCGCACGACTTGACACTACTCGGCGCCTGGTAGGTGCTTCATGTCGCGTCGCTTGCCTTCCTTCGCCCACGAGCGCTCTCTCAAGCAACTACTCCCTAAAGAGTCTTATAAGGTTTAGTGGTTCTGACAGGAGTAGACATGGACAGTGCAAAACTTTCATACTCGGGTTTTTGAGAGTTTGGATAATTATTTTCCAAAAGTTCCACCTCAACCTTTTCAAGTATATTATTTAGTTACGGAAAAAATTATTCTTTTAATTTTTCATACAAGGTAGCTATTTAATTTAATTTTTAATTAAAAAATAGGCTGAAAAATAGGAAATAAATAGAAATAATATCAGAAAAATTACAAAAAAAATTGGAAAATATTTTCGAGACCTCACTTTAATATTAGAAATTTTTTTGAGAACTCACTCCTCACTCTGGGGGGGGGGGGGTAGGAAATTCTGGCCCTCTCCAATGCTTTTCGTGTTCCGGCCCTTACATTGGTATCCCGTAAAAATGCAATTACAAGCCTATCATGGACCAAATAACCAACCCTGGAGGCTTCCCATATCCATAAGGGATGTCCCGTGCGATATGGTGTGAAAATATACACCTACGGTCCGGAGCATCTCGTAAGCCAAAAAAACGTGGATTATATCCTTTGATTTTCGGCTTCCCAGGGCCCGGGTGTCATTTTTGCCCAAACATCTCCTAGGGGTCTATCATGACCCTAGGGGACCCTAGGCGCTGCGGGAGGGTCATCCTTATCACCGAACTCCGATATCACCCATGTCGCCCGTTTTTGGGCCAAAACATTGGCATCGCGTAAGACCGCCCTTACAAGCCTATCAAGGACCCAGTAACCGATCCTGGGGGCCTCCCACGTCCCCTATGGGTCTCCCATACGATATGGGGCGAAAATATTAAGGTCGAAAACTTTGCGTCCGGGGGCCCAAAACACGTCCTCTATAGCATTTCCGGGGCCCGGTTGTCGTTTTCGCCCGAAATTTTTTCGAGGGCTCTATTGTGGCCCTAGTGGACCCCTGATGCCCCGGGAGGGTCACCTTGATTCCCGAACTTAGATATCACCCATGTCGCCCGTTTTTGGGCCAAAACATTGGCATCGCCTCTCTCTAAAATGCTCTCTCCTCTCTCCTCGACAGCGCTTGTTAGCCATTAACAAAGCCCTGAGTTCAAATGGGGAAGAACGGGAAAGCAAAAAAGGGAAATGGGAATCAAGATGTAGATGCGGGAAATTCAGAAGCTCCAATATGTTCCACAAAATATCGAACCAAAACACAACGAACTAGCGAAAGCCCTGAAAACCTAGATCGGGTTATGCGTAAATTAGCTGATGGACTGGAGGATCCAGAAGTGATGACACCTGCTGCGCAAACAAAAACAGTGCAGCAAATGGAACTTGCGAAGGAGAAAATCAACTCTTGGCTTACGAAGATGAAGGAAAGGGCAAACATTCAGAGCTCAGACGAGGAAGAGGAGCCAGTTCCAGTGCAAGGCAAACAGCATGCATTTGCTGATGCTGGTAAGACCTCGGCTTGGGAGAAATTTGACATAACTAAATTGAAAAATGCTAGGTTTAAATTGGACTATATAGCACCTACCTTGATTGATGGGAAACAATTAGGAGAAATTAATTTCCAGGATATTGCATCTGAAATTAATTATTGGAATCAAGCAATTGTGTGCTATGTTATGGGCTCGAAGCCATCGATTAATGTGCTTAGTGGATTCCTAAGGAAAATTTGGGCAAATAGGGGAATGAATAAAATTGCAATGATGAAAAATGGCCTAGTGAGTGTTAGATTTGATTCAATTGAGCAAAGGGATGCTATTCTAGAGGAAGGGGTTTATCATTTTGATAGCAAACCTATGATTGTCAGACCATGGTCTAAGAATATAGACTATGCTCATGAGGAGCTCACGTCTGTACCTATCTGGGTTAAATTCCCAGGTCTGAATGTCAAGTATTGGAATGCTTTGGGTTTAAGCAAAGTTGCGAGTTTAGTCGGCAGGCCAATGATGGCTGATAAGAACACAGAACTCAAAGTAGGGATCCACTATGCTAGAGTGTTGGTGGAAGTAGAAATAGGAGGGATATATCCAGACAAAGTGCACTTCAAGAATGAGAAAGGAAACTTAACAGAACAAGAAGTGGAGTATGACTGGAAACCAATACTATGTGGCCACTGTAAGCAACATGGGCACAGTGAATCAGAATGCAGAAAGAAGAAGGCCTTAACTAGGCCTGAGACCCTAGCAGCTCCAATTCAGCAACCAGCACAACCAGGAAATCCTAGGAACAATCAATGGCAAAATGTTGGGAGAGGTAGAGGAAGAATGGGAAATGCAGGGAGAGGGGTGAGAGCTGGAAGAGGAGTTTACAGACAGGTGCAGCAGCCTGCCACAGAGAGACCACAAACACTGATACAGAACCCATTTCAGTTACTGCAAAATGAAGAGGGGGAGCAGGAGGGTACACAGGCACAGCCAGCAGTGCAAGGTACACAGGAGGCTCAGAACAAAGCATCAGTGCCACCACATGGTAAGTCACCTATCTTGACTGATAGTCATGGATAGGATTATGATATGGAATGTTAGAGGCCTAACTGGCCCAAATAAACAGAGGGATGTTGCCCTCTATTGTAAAAAAAATAAATGTGGTTTGGTGGCTTTTCTGGAAACAAAAATTAGATTAGCCAACTTTGAAAAATGCAAAAATAAATTTATGCAAGGGTGGGAATCTTTTAGTAACCATAGTGACCACAGGTTGGGAAGAATTTGGGTAAGATGGTTACCTGATGTATTTCATGTAGAATTAATTTTCTCCTCTGTGCAAATGGTCACTTGCAAAGTAAGGCATTTGGAGAGGAAAAAAGATTTTATGGTCAGTTTTGTGTATGGATTAAATGAGAAAGAAGAAAGAAAACAACTGTGGAAGGATATAAATGACTTTGCTCTTATATGCAACAAACCATGGTTGATTGGTGGGGATTTCAACAATGTCTTGCTCCCTGGTAAGAGACAAGGAGGTACACCAGTCACTCTTGCTGAAACTCAGGATTTTAAATCCTGTATTGAAGACTGCTACCTTACTGAACTAAACTGGTCTGGGTGTCAATACACCTGGAATAACAGACATGAGGAGGGGGGAAGAGTTTACTCAAAAAAAGATTGGGCTTTTGCAAATAGTCTCTGGCTGCTGGAGTATGATCAAAGCACCCTACAGTTCCTACCTGAGGATGTATCTGACCACTCTCCTAGCTGCTTAACCCTCCACAAAACTTTCACCAAAAAAAAAAACCCCTTAGAATTCTTTAACATGTGGAGCCTCCACTCTAATTTCCAAGACTTGGTGCAGCAAGCTTGGAATTGTAGAACACAAGGAACAAAAATGTTTAGAGTTTACCAAAAACTGAAAAAAGTGAAACATGTCCTGAAAAAATTTAACAGGGAGGAATTTAGTGATATTCTAGCCCAGGCTAAAATTGCTAGAAAGGAAATGGCACAAGCACAAACTGAAGCAAACAAGGAGCCCCTAAATGAGACATTGCAGAGAGCAGAATCACAGGTTAGAAGGAGGTTTAATGAGCTAAATGCTGCTGCAGAGAACTTCTCACAACAAAAGAGCAAGGTCAAATGGGTACAATTGGGAGATGGCAATAATCAGGTCTTCCATGCAATCACGAAACAGAGGAGACAGCAAAATAGGCTGCATTCCATCAAGACACAGGAGGGTACTTTGTTGGAAGACCAGGAGTTGATCATTGAGGAATTAGTGGGATTTTACAGGAACATGCTGGGGATATCTGGTACTAGAGACAACACTGCAGAAGGAAGCTTCTTCTCAGCAGGACACAGATTAGACTTAAGGCAGCAGTTGACCTTAAATGCACCAGTGACTGCTGATGAAGTGAGGGAAGCTATGTTTGCAATTGACTGCAACAAGAGTCCAGGGCCTGATGGTTTTGGCTCAGGATTTTTCAAAGCAGCGTGGCATATTGTGGGGGAAGAAGTGTCTAGTGCAATAATCAATTTTTTTGATTCCTCTAAAATGCTTAAAGAGGTGAATGCAACTAACCTATGTCTTGTGCAGAAAGTAACAAACCCTGAGAAGGCTTCTGATTTCAGGCCTATTGCGTGCTGCAACACCATCTACAAGTGCATATCCAAGATCCTCTGCGGGAGATTGGCTAGGGTACTTCCTCACCTCATCTCAGTGAACCAGGGTGCTTTTGTGGCGCAGAGATCAATAGTACACAACATCATGATTTGTCAAGACCTCATAAAGCACTACAACAGAAAACAGTCTTCACCAAGATGCTTGATGAAGATAGACTTAAGGAAGGCCTATGACACAATCCACTGGAGTTTTATCAAGGAGATGCTGCAAGGATATGGATTTCCACAGAAATTCAGTGGATGGTTACTTGAGTGCATACAGACAGCCAACTTCAGCATAAGTATGAATGGGGAGGTGCATGGATTCTTCCCTGCAAAACGTGGCATTAGACATGGTGACCCCATGTCCCCACTCATTTTTGTGCTGGTAATGGAATACTTATCAAGAATCCTGAAACTTGCTTGCATGGAAAATAGCTTCAGCTGGCACCCTATGTGCAAAGATCTTGCATTGAACCACCTGTGCTTTGCTGATGATCTGATGTGTTTCTGCAAAGCAAACCCTGAATCTGTAAGTATTATGATGAATTGCATTAACTACTTTGCACAAGCTACTGGATTATATGCAAATAAGGAGAAATCCAACATGTACATAGCTGGTGTAAATGAGGAGGTTAAGAGAGCATTGTTAGACTTGTCTGGCTTCAAGGAGGGTACACGTCCCATGAAATACCTAGGGGTGCCACTCTCCCCATCAAAGTGGAACAAAATGGACTGTGAGTGCCTGGTGGAAAAAATGACCAAAAAGCTACAAATATGGGCTTCTAGGAACCTCTCATATGCAGGAAGGGTCCAACTTATTAACTCTGTTCTGAGCTCTATACATGTGTACTGGTCTAGCATTTTCATAATGCCAGCTGGGGTACTCAAGAGTGTAGAGCAAAAGTGTAGGTTTTTCCTGTGGGGGTCCTCTGATCAAAAGCATAAGGCCAACCTGGTGGCATGGGACTTGGTGTGCAGACCGAGGAAAAATGGGGGCTTGAACATCAAGAGCTGCAAATGGTTCAATATAGCTTTAAATGGAAAGCATATATGGGATCTGGCCACAAAAAAGGATACATTGTGGGTGAAATGGGTAAATGGACTTTACTAGAAGGGGATTAACTTCTAGAATTATACACCTGTGTGGGGATCCAGTTGGTACAGGAAAAAACTCAACAAAATCAAGAATTTATTCCAGGAACAGTACACAGTGAGAGGGATTTGGAAGAGGGCACCTGATGGTTGTTATTCTGCTACAAGTGGATATAGTGTACTCACAGGGGATTTACCCAAATCCAGACATGCCAATCTGATTTGGGGAAAGTTAACAATGCCAAGGCATAGCTTCTGCCTCTGGCTTGCACAACAGGGGAGATTACTAACCAAGGACAGGGTACAGAAAATGGGATTCCTGCAAGGAGGGGATGTATGCAAGCTGTGCAAAGGGGAGTTAGAAGACTATGGCCACTTATTCTTCAGCTGTAATGTGTCAACAGAGGTTATAATGCAAGTAAAAGCCTGAATACAGATGCCTTCTAGAGCAAACTCAATACAGGGCCTGCTTAACTGGATAAGTAGGCAGAAATGTTCAATGTTCAGAAAGGAGGTCTATGCTGCAGGGATCGCAGGAGCAGTGCACTGGTTATGGAGGAGCAGAAACCTACAGCACTTTGAGGGGAGCAGACCAACAGTCGCGCAGATCTTACAACAGATCCAACAGCAAATCAGAATCAGAACACACGAACCAAGCAGGAAGAGGAAGATCAGGAGCAAAGATAAAAGATGGCTAGAAAATGTTTAATGCTCTCTACAAAAAATGAGAGTATCAAGGCAGAATACAGCAGATCAGCAATGAAGTAGTACAGCAGCTCCAAAAGCAAATCAGAGTCAGTACATCAGGTTATAAGCAGACAACCCAGCAGCCAGCAAGGCATGAGTACCTGTGCAGGGATTCAGAGAGCAGGGGTAGAAGTAGGTCAGAAGCATACAACAGACATGCAAGAGTTAGGGCCTGTGCAGGAATATAGACAGCAGAGGTTCAGCAGGGGGGCAGCAGGAATGCATCAAGCAATTAGCAAAAGGCATCAGGACATGAGCAGGGAAAAGATAGCAGGTTTCAGAAGGGGTGCTGATCAGTGTGCTGAAAATTGGTAGAAAGGCTCAGAAAAAAATCAGAAGCAGTCTGTTCTGTAAGGCAGAACCCAGCAGGAAGGCAGGACCAGACTCCAGGAAAGGTTTTAGCAGGAAAAACAGAAGACATGCAGGGCTCCAGCACCTGTACAGGAATCTAGACAGTAGATTGATGTAGATCAGCTTGATGGGCACAGCAGGTAGATGAAGCAAGAAAGAAGGAGGAAGAATCATCTTCTGGAAGTTTTTGCTGTAATATTTTTAGATATCTATGTTTTTGTATTTTGCTGTAAGTCAGAAATAATTTTTGCAAATTGTAATGTTTACAGAGATGGTGAGAAACAATTTTTGCAATTTGTAATGTTTACAGAGAGGGTGAACCACTGCCTGTAGTGAGTTGCACCAGATTGAAGGGTTGTAAGGTAGTAGAGGGATGTAGAAAAAAGGAACCCTACCTAGTAGATGGCCTCGGATCTGCATTGCCTAAGGACTGTAATCTTGTTACATTACAGAGAGCAATAATACAATTTCTGACTTGCACCAAAAAAAAAACATTGGCATCGCGTAAAACCGCCCTTACAAGCCTATCAGGGACCCAATAACCGACCCTAAGGGCCTCCCGAGTCCCATAGGGGTCTCCCATACGATATGGCGAAAAATATTAACGTCGAAAACATTGCGTAAAATGGCCCAGAACACGTCCCCTAGAGGATTCCCGGGGCCCGGTTGCCGTTTTCTCCCGAAATTTTTTCGGAGACTCTATTATGGCCATAGGGGATCCCTGGTGCCCCGGGAGGATCACCTTGATTCCCGAACTCAGATGTCAACCATGTCGCCCGTTTTTGGGCCAAAACATTGGCGTCGCGTAAAACCGCCCTTACAAGCCTATCAGGGACCCAATAACCGACCCTACGGG
This sequence comes from Tetragonia tetragonoides, assembly GCA_038025085.1. NCBI lineage: Eukaryota > Viridiplantae > Streptophyta > Magnoliopsida > Caryophyllales > Aizoaceae > Tetragonia > Tetragonia tetragonoides. Next base: position 20,311,497 of record CM076152.1, read on the forward strand.
CCACCCATGTCCCATAGGGGTCTTCTGTACGATATGGGCCAAAAATATTAACATCGAAAACTTTGCGTAAAATGGCCCAGAACACGTCCCCTAGAGCATTTTCCAGGGCCCGGTTGCCCTTTTTGCCCGATATTTTTTTGGGGGACTCTATTATGTCCCTAGGAGACCCCCCTGTGCCCCGGGAGGGTCACCTTGATTCCCGAACTCAGATATCACCCATGTTGCCCGTTTTTGGGCCAAAACATTTGCATCGCGTAAAACCGCCCGTACAAGCCTATCAGGGACCCAATAACCGACCCTAAGGGCCTCCCATGTCCCATAGGGCTCTCCCGTACGATATGGGCCAAAAATATTAACGTCGAAAAGTTTGCGTCAAATGGCCCAAAACACGTCCCCTAGTGCATTCCCAGGGCCCAGTTGCCGTTTTCGCCCAAAATTTTTCGGGGACTCAATTATGGCACTAGGGGACCCCCGGTACCCCGGACGGGCACCTTGATTCCCGAACTCAGATATCACCCATGTCGCCCGTTTTTGGGCCAAAACATTGGCATCGTGACGCCTGTTAGGCGCTGTTTCTCTCTCTAGAATATGCTCTCTCCTCTCTCCTCTTCATAGCTCGTTTTCCATTAACGCAGCTTTGAGTTCTAATGGGGAAAAAGGATAAAGCTAAGTAAGGGACTGAAACGAATGGCGATGATGAAGTAAGATCCATGGCACCTCCAAGTCCTACAAAAATTACGAACCCTAGGCAATGTAACAGTAGCGAGAGGCCTAACCTTGATAGAGTTGTTCGTAATCTCACAAATGAATTGGAAGCACTTGAAATCATGACCCCTGAAGTGCAACCTGAAACGGTTCAACAATTGGAGATGGCTAGAGAGAAGATAAATTCATGGCTCTCGAAGATGAAGGACAAAGCTAAAACCCATTTTTCATGGGAAGATGATGTTGAACAACATGAAGCTGAAAAGCATCAAGAACCCCCTGGAATAGGTAATATCTCGGCTTGGGACAAATTTGATATTACTAAGCTGCGTAATGCTGGTTTTAAATTGGAATTCATTGAACCTGTGTTACATGAGGGTCAGCCAGTTGGTGAAATTAAAATTTTGGACATACAATCTAAAATCAGCTACTGGAATCAAGCAGTAGTATGTTATGTCATGGGTGCTAGGCCACCTATTAATGTGTTCAGTGGGGCTTTGAGAAGAAATTGGGGGAAAAGGGTATTAACAAAATAGCCATGATGAATAATGGTTTAGTTTTGGTACGATTTGACTCATTAGAACGGAGGGATGCTGTTTTGCAAGAAGGTGTGTATCATTTTGACAACAAACCAGTAATTGTAAGGCCATGGTCTGAAAATGTGGACTATGCAAGGGAGGAGCTCACTTCTGTCCCTATCTGGGTCAAGTTCTCTGGGCTTGATGTGAAATACTGGAATGATGTGGGTTTATGCAAAATTTCCAGTCTCATTGGTAGGCTAATGATGGCTGATAAGAATACTGAGCTCAAGGATGGAATACATTATGCTAGGGTGTTGATTGAGGTGGAAATTGATGGGAAATATCCAGACAAGGTGTTGGTCAAAAAAGAGAAAGGCAACATTATGGAGCAGGAGGTGGAATATGATTGGAAGCCCACAGTATGCAATTACTGTAAGCAATATGGGCATACTGAGGAGGTATGCAGGAAGAAGAAGAAGGTAACTGAAACTGTTGCTCAACCTACACAACCAGTATAGATTACCAATCCTGTACCACCAGCTGCACCCAGGGACCAGCAATGGCATAATGCAGGCAGAGGCAGCGGGGAAATGAGGAATGCAGGAAGAGGAAGATTTGGTGGTGGAAGGGGGTTTTACAGACCTAGGTTCCAGCCAAAGAATATAGCACCAAGTATGCACAATCAGTTTGAACTGCTACAAGCAACTGAGTTGCAAGAGATGCAGGAGACACAGGACCTACTACAGAACCAGAGGTGCTAGAGATACTGCAGAATGGAATGGTGCCACAGCATGGTATGTCCCCTATACCATCAGATGGTAATGGATAGAGTCATTGTGTGGAATGTAAGAGGGCTTAATGGCCCTAATAAGCAAAGAGATGTTGCTCTCTTTTGCAAAAAAATAATTGTGGTTTTGTTGCCTTTTTAGAAACTAAAATTAGAATAGTTAACTATGAAAAATGCAAAAAAAAACCTTCATGTGTGAGTGGAATTCCTTTATAAACCATGATAAGCATCACTTGGGGAGGATATGGATTAGATGGTTGCCTAATGTTTTCCATGTCAGTATCATTCAGTCCACTGCACAAATGGTAGTAGTTTCAGTTTGTCACAGGGAAAGTAAAAAAGAATTTGTTGTTAGTGTTGTGTATGGGTTGAATGAGAAAGAAGAGAGGGTGCAGTTATGGGATGATCTAAAGGCTTATGCAGCAAATTTCCAACTCCCTTGGCTTGTTACTAGAGATTTCAATAATGTTTTGCAGTCTGGAGATAGGCAAGGAGGGGTTCCTGTGACCTTGGCTGAAATTCAGGATTTTAAAAGATGCCTGAATAACTATTCTCTTACCGAGATTAGCTGGTTTGGGTGTAAGTATACTTGGAACAACAGACATGAAAAGGGGGGGAGAGTGTACTCAAAAATTGTCTGGACTTTTGCAAATAGTCATTGACTTCTGAGTTATGATCAGTGCACTGTGCAGTATCACCCTGAAGGGGTTTCAGATCACTCCCCAATATGTTTCACACTTTTGAAAAGCAGTGAGAGGAAAAAAAACACCATTTAGATTTTTTAACATGTGGAGCCTCCACTCTGAATTCCAAGCTACTGTCCAGCAAGCTTGGGTTTTCAAAACACAAGGCACAAAAATGTATCAGTTGTACCAGAAAATGAAAAAAGTGAGGAGTGTGCTGAAAAAGCTGAATAGGGATGAGTTTGGGGATATCTTAGCTCAGGCAGATATTGCAAAAGAAAAGATGCTACAAGCACAGATTAAAGCTAACAGTGATCCCTTGAATGAGAACATGCAAATGGAAGAACTTCAGGTTAGAAAGGTGTTTAATGTTGTAAATATGGCTGCTGAAAACTTCCTGCAGCAGAAGAGCAAGGTGAAATGGGTGCAATTAGGAGATGGCAATACTCAATATTTTCATTCTGTCATGAAGCAAAGAAGACAACAGAATAGAATTTTTTCCCTGCAGACACAGGAGGGGATATTACTGGAGGATCAGAGTCAGATAATGGGGGAATTTCTTAGATTCTATAAAAATATGTTGGGTGTTGCTAGTACAAGAGAGATGTGTGCAGACAGATGTTTTTTTTAGCTGGCCACAGGCTGGATATTCATCAGCAGATGGGCTTGATTACACCAGTTACTCCAGAAGAAGTCAAAAAAGCCATGTTTGATATTGATTGCATCAAGAGTCTAGGCCCAGATGGCTTTGGATCTGGTTTCTTCAAAGAAGCCTGGCAGGTGGTGGGAGATGAGGTTGTTAAGGCAGTTTTGGACTTCTTTGAGTCTTCCAAAATTCTAAAAGTGGTTAATGGTACAAATCTGTGCTTAATACAGAAAAGACCTGACCCTGAGAAAGCTTCTGATTTCAGGCCAATAGCATGTTGCAACACATTATACAAGTGCATATCAAAAATCCTGTGCAATAGACTGGCAAAAGTGTTACCTGCTCTGGTGTTTATGAATCAAGGAGCCTTTATGGCCCACAGATCTACTGTGCACAATATAATGATCTGTCAAGACCTCATTAAGCACTACAGAAGAAAGCAATCCTCACCTAGATGCTTGATGAAGATTGATCTAAGAAAAGCATATGACACTATTCATTGGGGTTTTATTAAAGAAATGCTGCAAGGGTATGGTTTTCCTGTGAAGTTTACTGGATGGCTGATGGAATGCCTTCAAACTGCAAGCTTCAGTATCAATGTGAATGGAGAGAGTCATGGATATTTTATGGCAAAGCGTGGCATTAGGCAAGGGGACCCTGTCTCCCCTCTTATCTTTGTGTTGGTGATGGAATTTTTGTCCAGAATCTTAAAGACTACTAGTCTGGACTCTGATTTTAAATGGCATTCTATGTGCAAAGAGCTTGCTTTGAATCATCTGTGCTTTGCAGATGATTTAGTGTGCTTCTGTAAAGCTGATTATCCCTCTGTGTCTATTTTGATGGAGAGCCTGAATTATTTTGCAAAGGTGACAGGCCTGCATGCTAACAAGGAGAAGTCCAATATCTACATTGCTGGGGTGTCTAAAGAAACAAAAAGGGGTTTGCTGCAACTTTCTAGTTTTAATGAGGGGGTGATGCCAATGAGATATTTGGGGGTACCCTTATCCCCTACAAAATTCAGCAAAATTGATTGTGAGTTTTTAGTTGATAAAATGACTAAAAGACTGCAGGTTTGGGCTTCAAAAAATCTATCATATGCTGGGAGAACTCAACTGATCAATTCTGTATTGCTATCAATTCATGTGTACTGGTCTAGCATCTTCATCACGCCTGCAAGAGTGATCAAACAGATAGAACAAAAATGCAGAATGTTCTTATGGGGGAGCACTGATCAACAGCGCAAGACAAGCTTGGTTGCATGGGACATAGTGTGTAGACCAAGGAAATATGGTGGCCTCAATTTTAAGAACTGTAAATGGTTCAATATTGCTCTCAATAGGAAGCATATCTGGGATATAGCCACAAGGAAAGATACAATGTGGGTAAAATGGATAAATGTGATATATTTAAAGGGGCAAAATATGTGGAAGTATTGTCCTGTATGGGGTAGTAGCTGGTATTGCAGAAAGCGTAACAAAGTAAAAGCTCTTTTCTGTAGCTTTTACAGAGATGGGAAGGTGTGGAAGGGGAATCAGGATGGTGTGTACACAGCTGCAAATTGTTACAATGTCCTATCAGGGGCTATGCCTAAATATAGGCATGCAAACTTGATATGGGGAAGAATTTCCATGCCAAGACATAGCTTTTGCCTATGGGTTGCTCACAAGGGGAGACTGCTCACCAAAGATAGAATGCAGAAAATGGATTTCTTGTGTGGTGATACAACCAGCTATCTGTGCAGCAGTGGGGTGGAAGATCACTGTCATTTATTCTTCCAGTGTCTGAAGTCTGCAGAAATTCTGGAAAAAGTAAAAGATTGGCTCCAAATATCAGCAAAAGCAGCAACAGTACAGGGGATGTTGAACTGGCTCAGTAGGCAGAAAATCACCAGGTTCAAGAGGGATGTCCATGCTGCAGCTATAGCAGCCACTGTGTACTGGATTTGGAAATGCAGAAATCTGAAAAGTTTTGATGGAGCAGCGCTCTCCCCTAACTTCATACTGCAGCAGATTGAGACTGAAGTCAGAGCCAGAATGCAGGGATGCAGTACAAGGAAAATAACCCAGAAGGATAAGACTTGGCTGATGGAGTTATAAAGCTGTTTGTAGTGTCTAATGTCTAAAAATGTGATGGTCTGTGCTTGGTTGTGTTTTAATTATTTAGTCTTGCTCTTATTGCTTTGTTTGGGTCTGTTTTGAGTTGTAATTGGGTCTAGTCTGGGTTTGAGGGATGTAGACATGGGGAAACCCTACCTAGTAGGTGGCCTCTAGCTCTACATTGCCTTTTAGGTTGTAAATTATGCTTCTTTTATAGCTTCATTAATAATATTTCTACCATTGCAACAACAAAAAAAAAAAAAACATTGGCATCGCGTAAAACCGCCCTTACAAGCCTATCAGGGACCCAATAATCGACCCTAGGGGCGTCCCATGTCCCATAGGGGTCTCCCGTACGATATGGGCCGAAAATATTAACGTCAAAAACTTTCCGTAAAATGGCCCAAAACACGTCCCCTAGAGCATTCCCGGGGCCCGGTTGCCGTTTTCGCCCGAAAATTTTTCGGGGACTCTATTATGGCCCTAGGGGACCCCCGGTGCCCCGGGAGGGTCACCTTGATTCCCGAACATAGATATCACCCATGTCGCCCGTTTTTGGGCAAAAATATTTGCATCGCGTAAAACCTCCCTTACAAGCATATCAGGGACCCAATAACCGACCCTACGGGCCTCCCATGTCCCATAGGGATCTCCCGTACGATATGGGCCGAAAATATTAACGTCAAAAACTTTGCGTAAAATGGCCCAAAACACATCCCCTAGAGCATTCCCGGGGCCCGGCTGCCGTTGTCGCCCGAAATTTATTCGGGGACTCTATTATGGCCCTAAGAGACCCCCGGTGTCCCGAGAGGGGCACCTTGATTCCCGAACTCAGATATCACCAACGTCGCCCGTTTTTGGGCCAAAACATTGGCATCGCGTAAACCCGCCCTTACAAGCCTATCAGGAACCCAATAACCGACCCTATGGGCCTCCCGTACGATATGGGCCAAAAATATTAACGTCGAAAACTTTGCGTAAAATGTCCCGGAACACGTCCCCTAGAGCATTCCCGGGGCCCGGTTGTCGTTTTCGCCCGAAATTTTTCGGGGACTCTATTATGGCCCTAGGGGACCCCCGGTGCCCCGGGAGGGTCACCTTGATTCGCGAACTCAGATATCACCCATGTCGCCTGTTTTTGGGCCAAAACATTGGCATCGCGTAAAACCGCCCTTACCAGGGACCCAATAACCGACCCTAGGGGCCTCCCATGTTCCATAAGGGTCTTCCGTACGATATGGGCCGAAAATATTAACGTCGAAAACTTTGTGTAAAATGGCCCAAAACACGTCCCTAGAGCATTGTCGGGGCCCGGTTGCCGTTTTCGCCCGAAATTTTTCCAGAGACTCTATTATGGCCCTAGGGGACCCTCGGTGCCCCAGGAGGGCACCTTGATTCCCGAACTCAGATATCACCCATGTCGCCCGTTTTTGGGCCAAAACATTGGCATCGCGTAAAACCGCCCTTACAAGCCTATGAGGGACCCAATAACCAACCCTATGGGTACCCGTTGGAGCCCCGCCCCACCTTATACCTACTTACCCGCCCCGCCTCATACCCATCTGCCCCGCCTCATACCCACATGATAATAAAAAATGTAAAATATAAATATGTAAAATCTTATTTTCCCAAATATATAAAAATTTCTACTGCTATTGCTTATCGAAAAGCTCAAATTTTTTCGTGCAAATTATCTTGGGTGAATTTGATGTAGATTCAGATGTATGCTTCGTTTCTTTTCAGGCGGGTATAAAGCGAATACGGATATCCTCCCGATAAATGAAGCGGAGGTGGATACCCGCCGGGTAAGTGGGGCGGGGGTGGATTTGGGATCTCCGACCCGTGGTGAGGATGGGGCGGGTGGCGGAATCGAAATATCCAGGTGGGTGTGGGGATGGATCTATCTATATGCACTACCGTCCTGCCCCATTGCCATCCCTACCTATGGGCCTCCCTTGTCCCATAGGGGTCTCTCGTACGATATGGGCCGAAAATATTAACGTCGAAAACTTTGCGTAAAATAGCCCAAAACACGTACCCTAGAGCATTCCCGGGGCCCGGTTGCCGTTTTCGCCCAAAATTTCTTCGGGGACTCTATTATGGCCGTAAGGGACCCCCTGTGCCCCGGGAGGGGCACCTTGATTCCCAAACTCAAATATCACCCATGTCGCCCGTTTTTGGACCAAAACACTGGCATCGCCTAAAACTGTCGTTACAAGCCTATCAGGAACCCAATAACCGACCCTAGGGGCCTCCAATGTCCCATAGGGGTCTCCCGTACGATATGGGCCGAAAATATTAACGTCGGAAACTTTCCGTAAAATGGCCCAAAACACGTCCTCTAGAGCATTCCCAGGGATGGGTGCTCACGGGGGCCGGTCATGGTGCTGCGTCGTTGGGTCATGGTACTGCAACGCATGGGTCCTGGTGCTGCATCGTGTTGCATCGCATGGGTCATGGTGCTGCATCGTGTTGCAACGCATGGGTCATGGTGATGCATCGTGTTGCATCGCATGGGTCATGGTGTTGCATCGTGTTGCATCGTGATGCAACGCATGGCTCATGGTGCTGCATCGTGCTGTTACGCATGGGTTACAGTGCTGCATCGTGTTGCATCGTGCTGCAACGCATGGGTCATGGTGCTGCATCGTGCTGCAACGCATGGGTCATGGTACTGCATCGTGTTGCATCGTGCTGCAACGCATGGGTCATGGTGCTGCATCATGTTGCATCGTGGTGCAACGCATGGGTCATGGTGCTGCATCGGGTTGCATCGTGCTGCAATGCATGGGTCATGGTGCTGCAACGTGTTTCATCGTGCTGCAACGCATGGGTCATGGTGCTGCAACGCATGGGATAAGGTGCTGCAACGCCATGGGTCATGGTGCTGCAACGCCAAGGGTCATGGTGCTGCTTCATGGGACATGGGTCATGGTTCTGCGTCATGGGACATGGGACAAGATGTTGCGTCATGGGACATGGGACATGGGACAAGGCGCTGCGTCATGGGACATGGGTCATGGTGCTGCATCATAGGACATGGGACATGGGACAAGGTGCTGCGTC
>CM076152.1:20325000-20337500 GCA_038025085.1 Tetragonia tetragonoides
CGGTATTGTTATTTTATTGTCACTACCTCCCCGTGTCAGGATTGGATAATTTGCGCGCCTGCTGCCTTCCTTGGATGTGGTAGCCGTTTCTCAGGCTTCCTTAGATGTGGCAGAAATTTTAATGATGCGTCGCCGGCGCAACGGCCGTGCGATCCGTCGAGTTAATATGGGCCGAAAGTATTAACGTCGAAAACTTTGCGTAAAATGGCCCAGAACACATCCCCTAGAGCATTCCCGGGGCCCAGTTGCCGTTTTCGCCCGAAATTTTTTCGGGGACTCTATTATGGCCCTAGGGGACCTCCGGTGCCCCAAGAGGGTCACCTTGATTCCCGAACTCAGATATCACCCATGTTGCCCGTTTTTGGGCCAAAACATTGGCATCGCGTAAAACTGCCCTTACAAGCCTATCAGGGTCCCAATAACAGACCCTAGGGGTCTCCCGTACGATATCGCAAAAAATATTAACGTCGAAAACATTGCGTAAAATGGCCCAGAACACGTCCCCTAGAGCATCCCCGGGGCCCGGTTGCCGTTTTCTCCCGAAATTTTTCGGAGACTCTATTATGGCCCTAGGGGACCCCTGGTGGCCCGGGAGGATCACCTTAATACGTCCCCTAGAGCATTCATGTCGCGTCCGTCTCCGGCACCGCCTCCGTCTCAAGCATAGGGGGCCGGTGCTTGAGCCGAGGTGTCGTGGGTGTCCGGCAATGATGGCGCACGACTTGACACTACTCGGCGCCTGGTAGGTGCTTCATGTCGCGTCGCTTGCCTTCCTTCGCCCACAAGCACTCTCTCAAGCAACTACCCCCTAAAGAGTCTTATAAGGTTTAGTGGTTCTGACAGCAGTAGACATGGACAGTGCATGACTTTCATACTGCGGTTTTTGTGAGTTTGGATAATTATTTTAGAAAAGTTCCACCTCAACCTTTTCAAGTATATTATTTAGTTACGGAAAAAATCATTCTTTTAATTTTTCACACAAGGTAGCTATTTAATTAAATTTTTAATTAAAAAATAGGCTGAAAAATAGGAAATAAATAGAAATAATATCAGAAAAATTACAAAAAAAATTGGAAAATATTTTTGAGACCTCACTTTAATATTAGAAATTTTTTTGAGAACTCACTCCTCACTCTTGGGGGGGGGGGGGAGGAAATTCTGGCCCTCTCCCATGCTTTTCGTGTTCCGACCATTACATTGGCATCCCGTAAAAACGCAATTACAAGCCTATCATGGACCAAATAACCAACCCTGGGGGCTTCCCATATCCCTTAGGGATGTCCCGTGCGATATGGTGTCAAAATATACACCTACGGTTCGGAGCATCTCGGAAGCCAAAAAAATGTGGATTATATCCTTTGATTTTCGGCTTCCCAGGGCCCGGGTGTCATTTTTGTCCAAACATCTCCTAGGGGTCTATCATGACCCTAGGGGACCCTAAGCGCTGCGGGAGGGTCATCCTCATCACCGAACTCCGATATCACCCATGTCGCCCGTTTTTGGGCCAAAACATTGGCATCGCGTAAGACCGCCCTTACAAGCCTATCAAAGACCCAGTGACCGATCCTGGGGGCCTCCCACGTCCCCTATGGGTCTCCCATATGATATGGGGCGAAAATATTAAGGTCAAAAACTTTCCGTCCGGGGGCCCAAAACACGTCCCCTATAGCATTCCCGGGACCCAGTTGCCGTTTTCGCCCGAAATTTTTTCGAGGGCTCTATTATGGCCCTAGGGGACCCCCGATGCCCCAAGAGGGTCACCTTGATTCCCAAACTCAGATATCACTCATGTTGCCCGTTTTTGGGCCAAAACATTGGTCTGGGTGCCAATATACCTGGAATAATAGGTAGGAGGGGGGCGGGGAGAGTATACTCTAAGATAGATTGGGCCTTTGTAAACAGCTTGTGGTTGCAGGAGTTTGACCAGTGCACCCTACAGTTAATGCCAGAGGATGTATCTGATCATACCCCTATCTGCATAACTCTTCACAAAAACCTAACTATAAATAAATCCCCCTTTAAATTCTTTAATATGTGGTGCCTCCACTCTGAATTCCTAGCCTTGGTGCAGCAAGCATGGAATTGTAGAACACAAGGTACAAAAATGTTTAGGGTTTACCAAAAACTGAAAAGTGTGAAACATGTCCTGAAAAAGCTTAATAGAGCTGAATTTAGTGATATTTTAGCCCAGGATGAAATTGCTAGATCAGTAATGAATCAAGCCCAGTTAGATGCAAACAAAGAGCCGCTGAATGAGATATTGCAGAAGGGTGAAATTCAGGCTAGGAGAAAGTTCAATGAGCTAAACTTGGCAGCTGAGACATTCCTACAACAAAAGAGCAAGGCTAGATGGGTGCAACTGGGAGATGGAAATAATCAGTTTTTCCATGCAATTATGAAACAGAGAAGGCAACAAAACAGACTACACTCCATAAAGACACAAGAGGGCATCTTACTAGAGGACAAAGACTTCATTATTGAAGAATTTGTGAGGTTTTACAGGAATATGTTGGGGGTATCAGGCTCTAGAGACACTATAGCAGAGGAGAGCTTCTTTTCAGCAGGAAATAAACTAAATATGCAACAATAGATGAGCATCAGTGCACCAGTGACTGCTGAGGAAGTGCAGAGAGCTATGTTTGACATTGACAGCAATAAAAGCCCAGGCCCTGATGGTTTTGGCTCTGGTTTTTTCAAAGAAGCGTGGAGTATTGTGGGGGAAGAAGTGACCAGTGCAATTATAGATTTTTTTGAGTCCTCTAAAATGCTTAAAGAGGTGAATGCAACTAATCTTTGTCTTGTGCAGAAGATAGGAAACCCTGAAAAGGCTTCTGATTTCAGACCTATAGCATGCTGCAACACCATATACAAATGCATTTCCAAGATCCTATGTGGGAGAATGGCAACAGTGCTACCTGATCTCATCTCTGTGAACCAGGGTGCTTTTGTGGCACAGAGGTCAATTGTGCACAACATCATGATATGTTGGACCTAATCCAGCACTACAACAGGAAGCAATCCTCACCTAGATCTTGATGAAGATAGACCTTAGGAAAGCATAGGACATAATCCATTGGAGTTTTGTCAAAGAGATGCTGCAAGGGTATGGCTTCCCAGTTAAGTTCATTGGCTGGATACTTGAATGTATACAAACTGCAAGCTTCAGCATCAACATAAATGGAGGGATGCATGGTTTCTTTCTTGCTAAACGTGGCATCAGGCAGGGAGACCCAGTATCTCCATTGATATTTGTGCTGGTCATGGACTATCTCTCAAGAATTCTGAAAATAGCATGCATGGACAAAAGCTTCAGTTGGCACCCAATGTGCAAGGAACTAGCATTGAGTCACTTGTGCTTTGCTGATGATTTGATGTGTTTCTGCAAAGCAGCCCCTGAATCTGTAAGTATAATGATGAATTGCATTAATTACTTTGCACAAGCTACTTGCCTGCATGCTAATAAGGAGAAATCCAACCTCTACATAGCTGGTGTGAATGAGGAAATTAAAAAAGAACTGTTAACATTATCTGGATTCAGGGAGGGTACATTACCTATGAAGTATTTGGGAGTTCCACTTTCCCCATCAAAGTGGAGCAAAATTGACTGTGAGTGCTTAGTTGACAAAATGAACAAAAAAATTGCAGATATGGGCTTCTAGGAATCTCTCATATGCAGGAAGAGCTCAACTCATAAACTCTGTGCTGTTTTCTATACATGTGTACTAGTCTAGCATTTTCATAATGCCTGCGGGGGTACTAAAAAGTGTAGAACAAAAATGCAGAGTTTTATTATGGGGTTCCACTGATCAGAAGCATAAAACCTATCTGGTGGCATGGGATATGGTTTGCAGACCTAGGAAAAATGGGGGCATAAACATAAAAAACTGCAAATGGTTTAATGTTGCTCTAAATGGAAAACATATATGGGACTTAGCCACAAAAAAAGATACCTTGTGGGTAAAATGGATAAATGGGATATATCTGAAAGGTACCAATCTCTGGAATTATGCACCAGTTTGGGGTGCTAGTTGGTACTGGAATAAGCTCAACAAAATCAAGAGATATTTCCAGGAGCATTATACAGTTAGAGGGGTCTGGAAGGGAGATGCTGATGGTTGCTATACAGCTGCAAGGGGATACAGTACTTTGATGGGAGATATGCCAAAGTATAGACATGCCAACCTGATTTGGGGAAGGGTAACCATGCCAAGACACAGCTTCTGCTTATGGTTAGCTCATCAGGGAAGATTGCTAACTAAGGACAGGATGCAGAAAATGGGCTTTCTGAATGGGGATGCTGTATGCAATCTGTGTAAAGCAAAGCCAGAAGACCTTAATCACCTTTTCTTCAGTTATAGTGTGGCAACAGATGTTTTAGATCAGTTGAGATGCTGGCTACAGATTACACAAAGAGCAAACACTATTCAGGGCATGATGAATTGGATAAGCAGGCAGAAATGCTCAAATTTCAGGAAAGAAGTGTACGCAGCAGGGCTTGCAGCAGCTGTATACTGGGTGTGGAGAGGCAGGAATATCAAGCACTTTGTGTGAAGCAGTCTATCTGTGATGCAGACCATGCAGCAGATCCAGCAATCAGTGAGGATCAGAAATACAGCAGTGCAGCAGGCTGAGAAAGATCAACAGCAAGGATAAAAAATGGTTAGAGAGAATTTAACTGCTCTATGTACCACAATAGACCCAGCAGAAAGGCAGGATAAGACTACACCAGAGGATTAGCAGAAAAACCAGCAGAGATGCAGGGCATCAGCTCCTGTACAGGGATGTAAACAGTAGATTGCAACAAGAAATCAGCAAGTTGTGGATGCAGAATAGAAGGAGGAATGAATCAACTATGGAAGAGTGGCCCAGCAGAGGACCTAGAGTTAGAGGGCAGAAGCAAAGCAGAAGCAGAAAGAACCAGATTCAGTGGAAAACAAGGATAGAAAACTGTAATAATTAGATTATTATGTTTTTGTATTTTGCTGTAAGTTAGGGATGATTTTTTGTATTTTGTATCTGTTTTCAGATATGGGAAACCACTGCATGTAGTGAGTTACCCTACAGGAATGTAAGGTTGTAAGGAACAAAGGGATCCACAGGAAGAGGAACCCTACCTAGTAGGTGGCCTTGGACTTGCATTACCTATGGACTGTAATCAGTGTAGCATTACAGCTAGCAATAACACAATTTCTGACTTGCACCAAAAAAAAAACATTGGCATCGCGTAAAACCGCCCTTACAAGCCTATCAGGGACCCAATAATCGACCCTAGGGGCCTCCCGAGTCCCATAGGGGTCTCCCGTACGATATGGCGAAAAATATTAACGTCGAAAACATTGCATAAAATGGCCCAGAACACGTCCCCTAGAGCATTCCCGGGGCTCGGTTGCCGTTTTCTCCCGAAATTTTTTCGGAGACTCTATTATGGCCCTAGGGGACCCCTGGTGCCCCCGGAGGATCACCTTGATTCCCGAACTCAGATATCAACCATGTCGCCCCTTTTTGGGCCAAAACATTGGCATCGCATAAAACCGCCCTTACAAGCCTATCAGGGACCCAATAACCGACACTACGGGCCTGCCATGTCCCATAGGGGTCTTCTGTACGATATGGGCCGAAAATATTAACGTCGAAAACTTTGCGTAAAATGGCCCAGAACACGTCCCCTAGAGCATTCCCAGGGCCCGGTTGCCGTTTTCGCCCGAAATTTTTTCGGGGACTCTATTATGGCCCTAGGGGACCCCCCTGTGCCCCGGGAGGGTCACCTTGATTCCCGAACTCAGATATCACCCATGTTGCCCGTTTTTGGGCCAAAACATTGGCATCGCAACCCCTGTTAGGCGTTGTTTCTCTCTCTAGAATATGCTCTCTCCTCTCTCCTCTTCATAGCTCGTTTTCCATTAACACAGCTTTGAGTACTAATGGGGAAAAAGGATAAAGCTAAGTAAGGGACTGAAACGAATGGCGATGATGAAGTAAGATCCATGGCACCTCCAAGTCCTACAAAAATTACAAACCCTAGGCAATGTAACAGTAGCGAGAGGCCCAACCTTGATAGAGTTGTTCGTAATCTCACAAATGAATTGGAAGCACCTGAAATCATGACCCCTGAAGTGCAACCTGAAACGGTTCAACAATTGAAGATGGCTAGAGAGAAGATAAATTCATGGCTCTCGAAGATGAAGGATAGAGCTAAAACCCTTTTTTCATGGGAAGATGATGTTGAACAACATGAAGCTAAAAAGCATCAAGAACCCCCTGGAATAGGTAATATCTCGGCTTGGGACAAATTTGATATTACTAAGCTGCGTAATGCTGGTTTTAAATTGGAATTCATTGAACCTGTGATACATGAGGGTCAGCCAGTTGGTGAAATTAAAATTTTGGACATACAATCTGAAATCAGCTACTGGAATCAAGCAGTAGTATGTTATGTCATGGGGGCTAGGCCACCTATTAATGTGTTCAGTGGGGCTTTGAGAAGAAATTGGGGGAAAAAGTTATGAACAAAATAGCCATGATGAATAATGGTTTAGTTTTGGTACGGTTTGACTCATTTGAACAGACGGATGCTGTTTTGCAAGAAGGTATGTATCATTTTGACAACAAACCAGTAATTGTAAGGCCATGGTCTAAAAATGTGGACTATGCAAGGGAGGAGCTCACTTCTGTCCCTATATAGGTCAAGTTCCCTAGGCTTGATGTGAAATACTGGAATGCTGTGGGTTTAAGAAAAATTTCCAGCCTCATTGGTAGGCCAATGATGGCTGATAAGAATACTGAGCTCAAGGTTGGAATACATTATGCTAGGGTGTTGATTGAGGTGGAAATTGATGGGAAATATCCAGACAAGGTGTTGTTCAAGAAAGAGAAAGGCAACATTATGGAGCAGGAGGTGGAATATGATTGGAAGCCCACAGTATGCAATTACTGTAAGCAATATGGGCATACTGAGGAGGTATGCAGGAAGAAGAAGGTAACTGAAACTGTTGCTCAACCTACACAACCAGTACAGATTACCAATCCTGTACCACCAGCTGCACCCAGGGACCAGCAATGGCATAATGCAGGCAGAGGCAGGGGGGAAATGAGGAATGCAGGAAGAGGAAGATTTGGTGGTGGAAGGGGGTTTTACAGACCTAGGTTCCAGCGAAAGAATACAACACCAAGTATGCACAATCAGTTTGAACTGCTACAAGCAACTGAGTTGCAAGAGATGCAGGAGACACAGGACCTACTGCAGAACCAGAGGTGCTAGAGATACTGCAGAATGGAATGGTGCCACAGCGTGGTATGTCCCCTATACCATCAGATGGTAATGGATAGTCATTGTATGGAATGTAAGAGGGCTTAATGGCCCTAATAAGCAAAGAGATGTTGCTCTCTTTTGCAAAAAAAAAATAATTGCGGTATTGTGGCTTTTTTAGAAACTAAAATTAGAATAGTTAACTATGAAAAAAGCAAAAAAAAGCTTCATGTGTGAGTGGAATTCCTTTATAAACCATGATAAGCATCACTTGGGGAGGATATGGATTAGGAGGTTGCCTAATGTTTTCCATGTGAGTATCATTCAGTCCATTGCACAAATGGTAGTAGTTTCAGTTTGTCATAGGGAAAGTAAAAAAGAATTTGTTGTTAGTGTTGTGTATGGGTTGAATGAGAAAGGAGAGAGAGGGTGCAGTTATGGGATGATCTGAAGGCTTATGCAGCAAATTGCCAACTCCCTTGGCTTGTTACTGCAGATTTCAATAATGTTTTGCAGTCTGGAGATAGGCAAGGAGGGGTTCCTGTGACCTTGGCTGAAATTCAGGATTTTAAAAGATGCCTGAATAACTATTTTCTTACCGAGCTTAGCTGGTTTGGGTGTAAGTCTACTTGGAACAACAGACATGAAAAGGGGGGGGGGAGAGTGTACTCATAAATTGACTGGACTTTTGCAAATAGTCTTTGGCTTCTGAGTTATGATCAGTGCACTGTGCAGTATCACCCTGAAGGGGTTAAAGATCACTCCCCGATGTGTCTCACACTTTTGAAAAGCAGTGAGAGGAAAAAAACACCATTTAGATTTTTTAATATGTGGAGCCTCCACTCTGAATTCCAAGCTACTGTCCAGCAAGCTTGGGTTTTCAGAACACAAGGCACAAAAATGTATCAGTTGTACCAGAAAATGAAAAAAGTGAGGAGTGTGCTGAAAATGCTGAATAGGGATGAGCTTGGGGATATCGTAGCTCAGGCAGATATTGCAAAAGAAATGATGCTGCAAGCACAAATTAAAGCTAACAGTGATCCCTTGAATGAGAACATGCAAATGGAAGAACTGCAGGCTAGAAAGGTGTTTAATGCTGTAAATATGGCTGCTGAAAAGTTCCTGCAGCAGAAGAGCAAGGTGAAATGGGTGCAATTAGGAGATGGCAATACTGAATATTTTCATTCTATCATGAAGGAAAGAAGACAACAGAATAGAATTTTTTCCCTGCAGACACAGGACGGGATATTGCTGGAGGATCAGATTCAGATAATGGGGGAATTTCTGAGATTCTATAAGAATATGTTGGGTGTTGCTGGTACAAGAGAGATGTGTGCAGACAGATGTATTTTTTAGTTGGCCACAGGCTGGATATTCATCAGCAGATGGGCTTGATTACACCAGTTACTGCAGAAGAAGTCAAAAAAGCCATGTTTGATATTGATTGCAACAAGAGTCCAGGCCCAGATGGCTTTGGATCTGGTTTCTTCAATGAAGCTTGGCAGGTGGTGGGAGATGAGGTTGTTGAGGCAGTTTTGGACTTCTTTGAGTTTTCCAAAATGCTAAAAGTGGTTAATGGTACAAATCTGTGCTTAATACAGAAAAGACCTGACCTTGAGAAAGCTTCTGATTTCAGGCCAATAGCATGTTGCAACACATTGTAAAAGTGCATATCAAAAATCCTGTGCAATAGACTGGCAAAAGTGTTACCTGCTCTGGTGTCTATGAGTCAAGGAGCCTTTGAGGCCCAAAGATCTATTGTGCACAATATAATGACCTGTCAAGACCTCATTAAGCACTACAGAAGAAAGCAATCCTCACCTAGATGCTTGATGAAGATTGATCTAAGAAAAGCATATGACACTATTCATTTGGGTTTTATTAAAGATATGCTGCAAGGGTATGGTTTTCCTGTGAAGTTTACTGGATGGCTGATGGAATGCCTTCAGACTGCAAGCTTCAGTATCAATGTGAATGGAGAGAGTCATGGATATTTTATGGCAAACCGTGGCATTAGGCAAGGGGACCATGTCTCTCCTCTTATCTTTGTGTTGGTGATGGAATTTTTGTCCAGAATCTTGAAGACTGCTAGTCTGGACTCTGATTTTAAATGGCATCCTATGTGCAAAGAGCTTGCTTTGAATCATCTTTGCTTTGCAGATGATTTAATGTGCTTCTATAAAGGTGATTATGCCTCTGTGTCTATTTTGATGGAGAGCCTGAATTATTTTGCAAAGGTGACAGGCCTGCATGCTAACAAGGAGAAGTCCAATATCTACATTGCTGGGGTGTCCAAAGAAAAAAAAAGGGGTTTGCTGCAGCTTTCTGGTTTTAATGACGGGGTGATGCCAATGAGATATTTGGGGGTTCCCTTATCCCCTACAAAATGGAGCAAAAATGATTGTGAGTTTTTAGTTGATAAAATGACTAAAAGACTGCAGGTTTGGGCTTCAAAAAGTCTATCAAATGCTGGGAGAACTCAACTGATCAATTCTGTATTGCTGTCAATTCATGTGTACTGGTCTAGCATCTTTATCATGCCTGCAGGAGCGATCAAACAGATAGAACAAAAATGCAGAATGTTCTTATGGGGGAGCACTGATCAACAGCACAAGACAAGCTTGGTTGCATGGGACATAGTGTGTAGACCAAGGAAATATGGTGGCCTCAATGTTAAGAACTGTAAATGGTTCAATATTGCTCTCAATGGGAAGCATATTTGGGATATAGCCACAAAGAAAGACACAATGTGGGTAAAATGGATAAATGTGATATATTTAAAGGGCCAAAATATCTGGGAGTATTGTCCTGTATGGGGTAGTAGCTGGTATTGCAGAAAGCTTAACAAAGTAAAAGCTCTTTTCTGTAGCTTTTACAGAGATGGGAAGGTGTCAAAGGGGAATCAGGATGGTGTGTACACAGCTGCAAATGGTTACAATGTCCTATCAGGGGCTATGCCTAAATGCAGGCATGCAAACTTGATATGGGGAAGAATTTCCATGCCAAGACCTAGCTTTTGCCTATGGGTTGCTCACAAGGGGAGACTGCTCACCAAAGATAGAATGCAGAAAATGGATTTCTTGTGTGGTGATACGACCAGCTATCTGTGCAGCAGTGGGGTGGAAGATCACTGTCATTTATTCTTCCAGTGCCTGAAGTCTGCAGAAATTCTGGAAAAAGTAAAAGATTGGCTCCAAATATCAGCAAAAGTAGCAACAGTACAGGGGATGTTGAACTGGCTCAGTAGGCAGAAAATCACCAGGTTCAGGAGGGATGTCCATGCTGCAGCTATAGCAGCCACTGTGTACTGAATTTGGAAACGCAGAAATCTGAAAAGTTTTGATGGAGCAACGCTCTCACTTGACTTCATACTGCAGCAGATTTAGACTGAAGTCAGAGCCAGAATGCAGGGATGCAGTACAAGGAAAATAACCCAAAAGGATAAGACTTGGCTGATGGAGTTATAAAGCTGTTTGTAGTGTCTAATGTCTAAAAATGTGATGGTCTGTGCTTGTTTGTGTTTTAATTATTTAGTCTTGCTCTTGCTTTGTTTGGGTCAGTTTTGAGTTGTAATTGGGTCTAGTCTGGGTTTGAGGGATGTAGACATGGGGGAACCCTACCTAGTAGGTGGCCTCTAGCTCTACATTGCCTTTTAGGTAAAAAAAAAACATTATGGCCCTAGGGGACCGCCCTTACAAGCCTATCAGGGACCATTGCAAAAAAAAAAAAAAACATTGGCATCGCGTAAAACCGCCCTTACAAGCCTATCAGGGACCCAATAACCGACCCTAGAGGCCTCCCATGTCCCATAGGGGTCTCCCGTACGATATGGGCCGAAAATATTAACGTCGAAAACTTTCCGTAAAATGGCCCAAAACACGTCCACTAGAGCATTCCCGGGGCCCAGTTGCCGTTTTCGGCAGAAATTTTTTCGGGGACTCTATTATGGCCCTAGGGGACCCCCGGTGCCCCGGGAGCGTCACCTTGATTCCCGAACTTAGATATCACCCATGTCGCCCATTTTTGGGCAAAAATATTTGCATCGCGTAAAACCTCCCTTAGAAGCCTATCAATGACCAATAACCGACCCTAGGGGCCTCCCATGTCCCTTAGGGATCTCCCGTACGATATGGGCCAAAAATATTAACGTCGAAAACACTGCGTAAAATGGCCCAAAACACGTCCCCTAGAGCATTGCCGGGGCCCGGTTGCCGTTTTCGCCCGAAATTTTTTCGAAGACTCTATTATGGCCGAAAGGGACCCTCGGTGCCCCGGGAGGGTACCTTGATTCCCGAACTCAGATATCACCCATGTCGCCCGTTTTTGGGCCAAAACATTGGCATCGCGTAAAACCGCCCTTACAAGCCTATCAGGGACCCAATAACCAACCCTATGGGTACCCGTTAGAGCCCCGCCCCACCTTATACCTACTTACCCGCCCCGCCTCATACCCATCTGCCCCGCCTCATACCCACATAATAATAAAAAATGTAAAATATAAAAATGTAAAATCTTATTTTCCCTAATATATAAAAATTTCTACTGCTATTGCTTATCGAAAAGCTCAAATTTTTCCGTGCAAATTATCTTGGGTGAATTTGATGTAGATTCAGATGTGTGCTTCGTTTCTTTTCAGGCGGGTATAAAGCGAATACGGATATCCTCCCGATAAATGAAGCGGAGGTGGATACCCGCCGGGTAAGTGGGGCGGGGGTGGATTTGGGATCTCAGACCCGTGGTGAGGATGGGGCGGGTGGCGGAATCGAAATATCCAGGTGGGTGTGGGGATGGATCTACCTATATCTACTACCGCCCCGCCCCATTGCCATCCCTACCTATGGGCCTCCCATGTCCCATAGGGGTCTCCCGTACGAATTGGGCCGAAAATATTAACGTCGAAACCTTTGCGTAAAATGGCCCAAAATACGTCCCCTAGAGAATTACCAGGGCCCGGTTGTCGTTTTCGCCTGAAATTTTTTTGGGGACTCTATTATGGCCCTAGGGGATCCCCGATGCCCCGGGAGGGGCACCTTGATTCCCGAACTCAGATATCACCCATGTCGCCCGTTTTTGGGCCAAAACATTGGAATCGCGTAAAACCGCCCTTACCAGGGACCCAATAACCGACACTAGGGGCCTCCCAAGTCCCATAGGGGTCTCCCGTACGATATGGGCAGAAAATATTAACGTCGAAAACTTTGCGTAAAATAGCCCAAAATACGTACCCTGGAGCATTCCCGGGGCCCGGTTGTCA
>CM076152.1:20345000-20350000 GCA_038025085.1 Tetragonia tetragonoides
GAAAATATTAACGTCGAAAACTTTGCGTAAAATGGCCCAGAACACGTCCCCTAGAGCATTCCCGGGGCCCGGTTGCTGTTTTCGCCCGAAATTTTTTCGGGGACTCTACTATCACCTTAGGGGACCCCTAGTGCCCCAAGTGGGTCACCTTGATTCCCGAACTCAGATATCACCCATGTTGCCCGTTTTTGGGCCAAAACATTAGCGTCGCGTAAAATCGCTCTTACAAGCCTATCAGGGTCCCAATAACCGACCCTAGGGGCCTCCCATGTCCCATAGGGGTCTCCCATACGATATGGGCCGAAAATATTAACGTCGATAACATTGCGTAATATGGCCAAGAAGACGTCCCCTAGAGCATTCCCGAGGCCCGGTTGCCGTTTTCGCCCGAAATTTTTTCAGGGACTCTATTATGGCCCTAGGGGACCCCAGTTGCCGCGGGCGGGTGACCTTGATTCCCGAACTCAGATATCACCCATGTCGCTCGTTTTTCGCCCAAAACATTGGCATAGCGTAAAACCGCCCTTACAAGCGTATCAAGGACCCAATAACCGACCCTAGGGGCCTCCCATGTCTCATAGGGGTGTCCCGTACAATATGGGCCGAAAATATTAACGCTGAAAATATTAACGTCGAAAACTTTCCGTAAAATGGCCCAGAACACGTTCCCTAGAGCATTCCCAGGGCCCGGTTGCCGTTTTCGCCCGAAATTTTTTCGGGGACTCTATTATAGCCCTAAGAGACCCCCGGTGCCTCGGGAGGGTCACCTTGATTCCCGAACTCAGATATCACCCATGTCGCCCGTATTTGGGTCAAAACATTGGCATCGCGTAAAACCACCCTTACAAGCGTATGAGGGACCCAATAACCGACCCTAGGGGCCTCTCATGTCCCATAGGCATCTCCCCTACGATATCGGCCGGAAATATTAACATTGAAAACTTTGCGTAAAATGGCCCAAAACACGTCGCCTCCAGCATTCCCGGGGCATGGGTGCTCATGGGACCCCGTCATGGTGCTGCGTCATTGGGTCATGGTGCTGCAACGCATGGATCATGGTGCTGCATCGTGTTGCATCGCATCGGTCATGGTGTTGCACCGTGTTGCAACGCATGGGTCATGGTGCTACATCGTGTTGCATCGGATGGGTCATGGTACTGCATCGTGTTGCATCGTGTCACGGTCCGCCTTTTCGAGCTACGACTCGTGCGGCGCGCTCTTGTCTCCTAGCGGCAAGAGTGTCAGCCGTACACAAGGAACGTCTTTGGGGTGTCCGTGGACACACAAGAGAGTGAGGGATGGACGGAGTTTGAGAGAGGGGTTGGATGATGCACGCAATCAACACAGTTTAACAAGAACAAGCATTGACATCAATACATCGATATGGTGGACTACTTCCCCCATAAAGAGTCTTAAAAAGTTTATTCATTCTGACAGGAGTATACATCAAGAGTGCATAACTTTTATACTCGACATCTACTCCTAAAAGTAAAGAACTAGAAAGCTTAAAGACATGTCCAAGGGTCCACACGAAGGAAGCGCCTTAGACACATGTTACTAGGGAACTAGAAAGCGTAAAGACATGTCCAAGGGTCGACACGCAGGAAGCGCCTTAGAGACATGTTACACTGCAAGGAAAATAAAGGAAAGCAGTAAATTACAAGGTGTGAAGGGCGGAACCTAACATTCTCCCCCACTAAAGTTGTCGACGTCCTCGACGACGTGATTCAGTCATCAAGCATCGGGGATGGCTTGGTGCGGATGTTGGCTCGAGTAGATTTGTTCCGGGCAGAGTCTTCTGGATCTGGATGATACGGCTTGAAACGACTCACATGAAAGACAGGGTGTACTTTCATCCAAGTCGGGGGTTCCACTTTGTAAGCCGTACTTCCCACCTATTTGGGGATAAGGATGGGGCCTTCATATTTGCGGACCAACCGCTTGTCGCTTCCTCTTAGGAATCTCATCTGTTCTGGGAGGATCTTCACCATCACTAGGTCTCCCACTTCGAACTCCAGTGGCCTTCACTTCTGATCGGCCCATTTCTTCATGTGCTTCAAAGCCTTTTCTAAGTAACTCCGAGCAATGTCGGTGTTTTGTTTCCACTCTCTGGTGACTCATATGCCTTCTTGCTTCCGCCCTTGTAATGATCATCCACAGTGTGTGGTAAGAGAGGTTGTTGTCCCGTGACAACTTCGAAGGGAATCCTGTTGGACGAGGAGCTCTTCTGAGAATTGAAGTAGAGCTGGGCTACATCTAGTAGTCTCACCCACTCTCTCTGGTTGGCCCTCACAAAGTGTCGAAGGTATTCTTCGAGGAGCCCATTGAATCTTTCTGTCTGTCCATCTGTTTGAGGATGGTATGCTGAAGACATGTTCACCTCTGACCCTAGAAGCTTGAAGAGTTCACCCCAAAAG
Source organism: Tetragonia tetragonoides (assembly GCA_038025085.1). Taxonomy (NCBI): domain Eukaryota; kingdom Viridiplantae; phylum Streptophyta; class Magnoliopsida; order Caryophyllales; family Aizoaceae; genus Tetragonia; species Tetragonia tetragonoides. The sequence goes on from CM076152.1 coordinate 20,347,418, forward strand.
ATACCTGTGAACTGAGCGTCTTGATCACTCACAATGCTCCAAGGCAGCTCCCAGTACTTGACAATGTATTTGAAGAAGAGGACGGCTGTCTCTTCTGCTCCAGTAGCTTTCGGCATAGGGATGCAAGTGGCATACTTCGATAATCGATCCACTATCACCATGATCGTGGACAAGGGCCCGACCTTCGGTAGATCATTGATGAAGTCCATGGAGATACTCTCCCAGGGTCTAGTCGGTATTGCGAGTGGGTTTAGTAAGCCGCCCTGCTTGAATCGATCCGGCTTGTCTTGCTGACACACGAGACATGTCCGAGTGTACCTCATTACGTCATCCTTCATCTGGGGCCAGAAGTACCCTTGTTTTAACAAGCTCAAGGTTCGCTGCCACCCCGGATCCTGCCCAAAGGGTGTCATGACATTCGCTCAACAATTTTCTCCGAAGGCCCTCGGCCCTGGGGACATACAACCTATGTCCCTTTGTGAAGATGAGGCAATCTTCTATGCAGAATCATCGCGTTTTCCCTTCTTCAATGAGCTGTTTGCTGGTGTTTGCCATCGTATCTTGACCCAGATGTTTCTTGATCTGGTCGCGGATTGTCGTGGCCATAAGACTTGCCGAAAAGTGAGCCATTTGTTTCAAGGCGGCAAAGCCAGCTGGACGACTGAGAGCATCTGCAAGCTTGTTGTTGACTCCAGGTCCGTAAGTAAACTCCACATCAAATTCTGCCAGAGATTCCTGCCACCGAGCTTCTTGACCAGTGAGTCTTGGTTGGGTTAAGAAGTGGCTCGCCGCAGTGTTCTCTGTACGAACGAGGAAGTTCGAACCCAAAACGTAGTGTCTCCAGACCCTTAGGCAATGTACAATTGCCAGTAACTCATTCTCTTGAGCGGCATACCGCCTCTCGGCCCCATTCAGCTTGCGGCTCTCGAAAGCAACCGGGTGCCCTTCTTGAAGTAGTACTCCCCCGAGGGCAATGTCTGAGGCATCAGTCTCGACCTCAAAGGGTTTTGTGACATCGGGGAGAGCCAACACCGGTTCCCTGGTTACCATCTTCTTCAACTTTTCAAATGCCTCATTCTGTGATTCGGCCCAATTCCAACCTTCACACTTCTTGAGCAAGTCTGTAAGGGGAGCCACAATACCAGAATATCCTGCAGTGAAACGCTGGTAGTAATTAGCAAGGACAAGGAAGAAGCGGATCTCAGAGACATTCTTCGGAGGCTGCCACTCCTTGATGGCAGAGACTTTCTTAGGGTCCATGCACATCTTTCCCTTTCCCACAAAGTGACCAAGGAAAGTAATTTCCTCTTGTGCAAACGAACACTTCTCTGGCTTGACGAAGAGGTGGTGCTCGCGTAACTTCTCGAACACAAGTCTTAAGTGTTCCACGTGTTCGCTCATGGTCTTGTTGTAGATCAAAATATCATCGAGGTATACCACCACGAGCTTATCCAAGTACCCGTGGAAGACATGGTTCATCAAGGTGCAGAATGTTGCAGGAGCATTCGTTAGCCCAAAGGGCATCACTAACCATTCGAAAGCCCCATATCTCGTCACACAAGATGTCTTCGGCTCATCCCCTTCTGATATACGAACTTGATGGTACCCCGACCTCAAATCAAGCTTCGCAAGGTACACAGCATCGCCGAGTTGATCGAACAAGTCAGTAATCAACGTAATAGGATTGTGATTCCTCATCGTCAACTTGTTGAGTGCCCGATAGTCAATACACAGCCGATGAGTTTCATCTTGCTTTTTCTGAAACAGCACCGGAGCTCCATAGGGTGCTTTGGACGGACAGATGAATCCTCCCTTCAAGAGTCCATCTAACTGTTTTCTTAGTTCCACCAGTTCGGGAGGTGCCATGTTGTAAGGACTACGAGCAGGTGGTATGGCTCCCGGGATTAACTCGATCTGATGATCGACGGATCTACGAGGAGGGAGGACTTGGGGTAGGTCATCGGGCAAGATGTCCTTGAACCCCTCAAGCAGTCTCACTACTTCCGGAGGAGTGTTCTCATCCCTACAATCTTCTTTTCATCGACAAAGTAGCCAGGAACGACGGTTCACATCGTCGAAGTCCCTTCTCAAATTTCATCGACGAGAGCATTTGTCCCCTTTTACTCTCAACCTTCACATTCGACGCTTTCACAAGACATGGGTTGTCACCCATCAATAACAAGGAACTCAAATGTGGCATGGGTGCCGCTTTAGACGTGCGAGGATGTCCATACCCAGTACCATCTTGAAATCATCTAGGGGAGTCATAGTAAGGTCCAAGCGACCACTCCACTCTCCTATCCGAGTGACGACTCCCTTGGAAATCCCATGAATAGGTCTTGCTGCCGAGTTCACATTCTTCATGCTGCCGCTTGCGCAGTCCAGCTTCAGTCCCAATCTCTCTGCTTCTGTGCCGGCCACGAAGTTATGGGTGGCACCGGTGTCAACCATTGCTCGAGTGCTACGTGCATTAATCACTACATCGACGTACATGAGCTCAGTCGACTTGGGTTTCAGGGAGGTCTCATTACCCCTCAGGGCGCCCAGTAAGCGAACAGCTCCCATGTGTGGTATCTCATCCTC